>JAMKCH010019238.1:0-22956 GCA_023653785.1 Ophioderma brevispina | reverse complement strand
CCACGGCCGCTATGCTCGTCGGCCGCCCCGATCTCCCTAACTCTCTCCTTCCTTGCTGCGCGCTAGTACTCCTCCACTCCTCGGCGTACCCGGTCTCACTGGGCCTCGCCCGTCCTCCCCCTCGCATCTGTCGGTCCCCTTCCTCTAACTCCAGTCGCTGCCGTATCCCTCCATCTCTCCTCTTCGAATATTCAACCATGCTGTCATACTCTAACTTTACCTCGCCCCGTCCTACGGGCATCTGATTCCCCCATCCTCATACTTAAGGGGTAACCTGTCACAACTCTCTCCTACACCCTGTCGGTATCCTCCCCGTTCACGTATCTGTCTTTCTCTCTCCAACAATTTAGCTTCATCATCCTTTAACTGTCGCATCTTTTCCTCTGCGTTCTTCTCCAATTGAGTGCCAACTGCCCTAAGACGCTCTCCCGCCTCCTGTAACCAAATCTGCCGCTCACGCGCAACCTCCCGAATCCGCTCTTCCTCTTTCTCCTGTTGCTGACGACCCAAATCTCTTAGTCGCCCCTCCTCTCTCCACACCTTCCTTCTCTCTTCCTCTACCCTTCTCCACTCCGCATCATACTGCTGTCTTCCATCACTATCCTTTTGCTCTTCTTTCTCCCCTTCCTTCTTTCTGCCCATGCGCGAACGCCGCTTCCACCTTAATTCCTCATTCTCCCGCTGACGGTCTAACTCATTCAATCTCCGTCGTCTTCTACGCCTCTCCGGTCTCTCATACTCGTCCTCATCAGTCGTCTGTCCACTGCTCTCCATAATGAATCTCTCCCGCCTAGAACGCCTCCTAGGCCGATCACCCCTCTTACTAACTGCCCCTGGTGACCGTATCTCCACCCCGATACCATCTGACTCAGTCGAGTACTCATCCGTTGACACCTGGTCCTCATCCATCATAAAATGTCTCTCCACCTCACTTTTCACCTTGTCCAATATCCCCTTTACCACCGACCTGGCACCAGAATCATCGCTGCCCGACCTCACGTCCTCACCACCACTCACAACACCATCCATATCGTCACGACTAGGTCTCCCACCGCTTTCTTCGTGCCTCCCCACTATGTCACTCATCTCACTTCTCCCAGATCCTCCAGCTGCCATCGTTTACGTCACCTTATAAAGTCGCCGTTGATTCCCTGTAGCAGTACCGCAGCACTACTACTTCGTCACGCACACATCACTCCGATGTCGCCCCAGTCGCACACAGAACTCTTTCGTCACTTATATGCTCTCTTATCCCCGAAGCAGTACCGCAGCACCACTTTGTGACACACAAACCACTCTGATGTCGCCTCCGTCGCACACAGAACTCTTTTGTCACTTACACAGCCGTTGAATCCCCGTTGCAGTACCGCAGCACCACTACTTCGACGCACACACAACTCCGACGTCGCCTCCGTCGCACACGCAACTCCCCAGACACTTATGTCCACCCAACGTAGCCGTTGAATCCCCGTAGCAGTACCGCAGCACCACTACTTCGTCGCACATACAAATCCTTCGTCGCTTTCGTCCACCCAACGTAGTCGTTGAATCCCCGTAGCAGTACCGAAGCACCACTACTTCGTCGCATATACAACTCCTTCGTCGCTTTCGTCCACCCAACGTAGCCGTTGAATCCCCGTAGCAGTACCGCAGCACCACTACTTCGTCGCACACACAACTCCTTCGTCGCTTACGTCCACTTTCTTCACCACAGCCTCGCACGTCGTCAATTAGGATCCCACTTCTGACACCAATTTGTAGCGGGACGCGGCCCTGTGAGCGCCCTGGAGGACTCGAGGGTAAGTTGCAAGGGGCAGAACCTTGCGTTCCTTCTGAATGACGCACGTGACTCGGTAAATCAGTTTCTCAAGTACTTTATTACAACCAGCCTTCGCCTCGTCGTCGGTTTACATCACAACGTCAAGTACCTTGATACAGCAAACTGCGATTACATGTTCTTTATAAACTAATTACTTAACACTTTAACTTGTATACATAATTCACATACCCTTTGTCGTCTGCTCCTCACCACATATATACAGTGCACAATTTTAATAGACTTTAATAATGAAAATCTCTAAGTGTTTTAGTCAACAATTCGAAAAATTGGCAGCATGCCAGAAAAATATACCATACATGTGACACTAGTAAGTGTACATGCACGCATCAACATACATCTTTCTATAACAGAATATTTTATGTACAACAATATGTAAGTTTTGAATGTTCAATTCAGAAAATCACAAGACAAGAAATTTCCTAAATGTATTAATTACAAGCCCAATTTTGAATGTAAATTTGCCTCTCTGTATGTGCAAGCCAGAATCAATAACACATACATGTGACTATCAAAAGTGTATATCTATACATTGACATTAATTGATTTAGTATCAGTCTCACACACACATACACTCTAATGTAATTAAACCAGGGCACTGTTTGGTTCAAACCATAGCAGCCATGAATCATCATCGTCATCAGGTCGTCCATTGGTCTCAGTGGGACCTCGTCCCTGAAGCGTCGAATGGGACCTCGTCCCTGAAGCGTCGAGTGGGACCTCGTCCCTGAAGCGTCGAGTGGGACCTCGTCCCTGAAGCGTCGAGTGGGACCTCGTCCCTGAAGCGTCGATTGGGATCTCGTCCCTGAAGCGTCGAGTGGGACCTCGTCCCTGAAGCGTCGAGTGTGACCTCGTCCCTGAAGCGTCGAGGGGGACCTCGTCCCTGAAGCGTCGAGTGGGACCTCGTCCCGGAAGCGTCGAGTGCAAGGTTTGAACCAACAATGCCCTAGCTTACCTTTAATAGCTGCAATACAAATCATGGTTAATGCGAAAATAATGACCATCAACTTCTTTATTTATCTCCATCTTGTTCTTTGTTTTGACTAACATCATCCCCCCTCGATCTAGTACATACTCGCCATGATGTGAGTATCCCAGTTCTTAATTACACATTTACACTAACTCTAAAGGGAGAGGCAATATGTTGCCAGTATCTCAATCCTCATACAATAATAAATCCATATCAGTCTATACATAGGGGACAGTAATAATATTATTCCCTATGAGAGAATGTTCCTAACTATCCCTACAGAATGATATTTATTTTAATTAAAGTTAATTATTCGCAAAACTCAAATGACCAAACAATTAATGAATTCACCAAATCCATAAATGCAGGAAGAAGTGATAACTTTTTCTAAAATGTTAATTACAAGGAAAGTTATCAGTTTGTCTTTAGAAGTTATTTGAATATTTAGTATTTATTTTTGCACCATTAAATTCCAAAGCATAAAGAGAAGAAGGGGGGGGGGGGATATAAAACTGCCTATCATTAGACGAAAAACAATGCTTGTCTTACATCTAAACTATAATATTATTAACTATCGATCGACATGGATTTAACTTTAACCAAACATTGAAGCGACATAGTTAATAGGTCTTCATCGATCCTAATTTCATTACAAGCCTTCAATAACACACAGCATTATAATATATTCTCTACCTCTCTAATCATTAACAGTTCGGTGCGCATGTGCAGTAACATACAGGAAAGGACCGAAAAGTTCTTGTAATTGTAACCTTATTCATTAAAGAGAAAAATATTAATCATTGTCTGATCGCCTCCTAACTTCATTACAAGTCATCACATAATAACAACAAACATCATTATTAATTTATTCTCTAGCTCTCCTAATCATTGCGGTAGACGGTGCGCATGTGCCAAGTAACATAAGTGAATGACAGCATAGAGTTTACTGAAATAATCCTCTGAATGAAAGAGAGAAAGATGAATCTGTCTGGATCACTCCTAACTTCATTACTAGTCTGCAATAATACCAAACATCTTATAATATCCTATATCTCCTAATTTTAGCAGTTTCAGTGGCAGGTAGACATACAGTGAATGACCTGAATTAAATTAGTGACCGTGACATAATTAACAAGGAAAAGCAAAGAGGAGAGCGAGAAGAGAGATTTCACATGTGCATTCACAAAAACAAAATCTTATTATTTCCGAAATACTAAATCTATCCCAATTTCATTTATTATAATTTACTACTCAGTCAAACACTCATTTACGAGATAATATCCACAAGCAAGTTCCCATCAAGTTGATATGGGATCCTATATGCAGTTGTACACGGCACAAGCGCCAACGCATCAAGTGGGCCGCTGTACCGGGGGAGTTTCCGTAACTGGACCTCACTTTGATGACCACAGTTTATCTGACACAGTTTTTATATGATGTAAGGTGACGAGATTAGTTGAAATTTATGGATCATGAAAATGGTTTTTAAAAGCACCAAATTGTTTATTCAAAACCAATTTGCTCGCCTTACAGTGGCGAACCAGACCTACAAAATGGGGGGGCTGAAGGGTGCCAAGACTTTTTTGAGGGGGCAAAATTTGGGTCCTTCCTCCCATAGGACACGTACAAAAGGTAGTTTCATTGGGGGGGGAAAGGGGGGCAGGGTTTGTTGGGGGGCTCTCGCCCCCCTGCCCCCCCGCTGGTTACGCCACTGCCTTTTCAACTGAAATTGAAATTATCTGCTCCTTATATTTTCGCGCGAAAAAAAAATAGAACTTTCTTTGCGCCAAGCTTAGATTAATTCTAAATAACAACAACCAAGGCTCACTGCACTGCTGACAACCTACTGTTCGCCAGCGCCTTCGCGTGAGACGTGAGATTTTACACTGTTACCCGGGCTGTCGGTCACCCCACACGGTCATTGTTTTAATTATATTTTAACTCTGTAATACCGAATGACCGTCGAGTATATTTGATGAGTGAGGCAACACATCAACATTCAGAGCAGGTAAGATGGTCCCGTCACATTTGCACGGCGCCAGTTCTGAGCAAACCACATGAAAGCTCTATAAATGTTCTGATTGATAGCCAGAATGGCCACCCAACATCTGACAATTCTTCCAAGCAAATATCGAGAGAAGGAAGAATATCTTGCTGTGTTCAGGTCCGACGCGGGGGGCGGTCGCCCCCCACCTCCCCCCCCCCAATTCCACATAAGGTGCCAAAAGTGAATTTGCTGCAAATAATTGTGAGGGCGCAATGATGTAGTCCAGTGGATTGAGCGCTCGTCCCGCAATCTAAAGGTCGTGGGTTCGAGTCCATGCGGCCAACGTGTTGTTGCCCTGGAGTAAAGGCACTTTACCTTACTTACTCCTCTCCACCCAGGTGTATAATGGGTACCGAGCATTATTCAATGCTGGGAAGTACAGACTCGCTGTGCGGGAGGAGTGGCGAACCCCCCCCCCCCCCCCCCCCCCCCCCCCCACAGCAAAACCGAATACGGAGGTAGTCCTTGCCCCAAACGGGGACGCCAAGGAAAGAGAACGGGCACTCCCGTGCACGAGCTTGCTCGGCACGATGGGCCTTTTAATTTGTTAAAAAGGTCATAATTATAGACATTTTTACAACAAATCCACGTTTTTTGTGAGGTTCAAAAAGTCCCAAAGAGGATCAATTTTATCGGGTTAATGTCCACTTTCTTGAAAAGGTCCACCTTTTTCGAAGTACCGCACCCAAATAAATCTTGCGTGCGGGTTCTTCTGTTCTGCTTTTGCTGTGCTGGTAGTCCATTTTGTGTTGATGGTATTCTGTCCACCGAGCATCATTTTTTTTTCTGGCAAAAAAATCTTGTCTTGCTTCATTTCAGAGCTCAGGGGACTTGATCTATTGTACAAGATGATTAGTCTTTCATCTCTGGAATTAATGGAGTCCTTTACAAAGCTGCTCAAATGGTATGACTAGATGCACAAATGTTTGAGTAGTGTCCTCATAGGCTTTCGGCATCATGCCAAACGGACTTGTTGCGCTTTTACCTTGGAAGGCTGGTGTACTTTCACAGCCTGTAAGAGCATGGAATACTGGGTAGATCTCAAGATCTTGGCTCAAGGCGTTACATTTGCGATTGATGCTGTAAAAATTCGTACCCATTCGAAAAGCAACCCAGATGTCTACCAATGGTTGAGTGGAATCATTTGATCATAAAAGTACAAAAAAGTGACTATAACTTCTATTCTACGGTGCATACTTTAATAGTCTTCATATCTTGCTCCAACATTCACAATGTGCACGTCCGGCTTCCCTCGTGTTTGCATTATCCATGAGATTGATGGTGTGTATGGATGCTACAGATCTATCTGATGTGATGTACCAAATTTTTTTTCCTGATAGAAGGCATCCTGGGCAACCCTGGAGGTCAGAAGAAAATACTCCTGCAAAAGAATCCATCCAATTACCTGGAATCTTACTTTCGTCTGTACACCTTTCTGCGGATAACCCTTTCCTCTTTCTCCCGAGTTGATTCCTTCAAACTGTTTGGATGTGTCCCATACACACTCAAACCTTGTTGCAGCTCTTTCTGTAACTGCTTCACTAGGTATGGAATGAAAGACCTGTTCTCTGCATAACCAATGAATCAGTGCGACTGCAAGGATGGAGAAAACGTGCACAATGATAGCACTGTCAGGAAATGCATCATAGGCAGAAAGGTGATTAGGCTGCCTCGGGCTGCTCAATCCATTTTCAGTATATAAGACTTTGTGGTTTTGTAAATGGCGCTTACCAATGTCCGAGGAGGGGAAATGACTGTTATCTCATGAGCAAAAGCATTCCTTCAGTAACAATAATTTTAATCGGTTTAAAAGGGGCTTTTCGGTGATCCACAGTCTCCCTCCCCACCGACGTAACAAACAAATGAATTTTATTTTTAAATCTTCTGAACCGTTGGCTGTGGTCGCGTAATTTAGAGCCTAATCTAACTACGATCTCCTCTAGTAGAATTAGCCATTTGGTATTTTCTGTCCGTAAACAGATCTTAATTTTCCTAGTTTTATTTAGAGAATAAATGTACTGTGTAGCTCTAGAGGCCTCTGCCGTGTTTCATATCGTGTCATATCACACGAGTGACAGCATTATTTTGAGAAGACCAACGAGGCGCAGCCGATTTGTTTTTTATTAACAGAGAAGCGCTATGGAAAGTGAAGAGTGACATGCAAAATCTTGCCAATTCGCAAAGGTTAGTTTTTTTGGTCATTCTGGACCTTAGCGCAGCCTTTGATACGATTAATCATAGTGCTCCCCTGGAGCGACTTGCTAAGGACTTTGGCCTTGGTGGATATGTGTGAAGGGTTTCAAATCTTACCCTCACTGGCAGATCACCTGTGTCGTATTAACGGAATACTGTCTGCACCTCTCCTTTGAGCTTTTGGATCATCAAGGCTCTCTAAGTTGGGCCCCTCTTTTTCTATATCCTGTCTTCAATTCCCCACATCATCAATAATAGGGACTCTCATATCATCTTACGTCGATGCCATCTAGTTGTACATAAACTTTGATCCTAGCAAACTTATCTTCCATCACTGAGGCTCTTGCTCGCCTTGCAGCTTGTATCAACGATTGAACGTATGTTGCATTGAAACCTGCTGTGCTTAAATTATGAGAAGACCGATTCTTTGTTGCAATATCTGACTATCAGAAGCAAATAATGCACTCCGAATGTTTCGCTCCGAAGTGGGACACAGAGATCTTCCCACTGAGAGTTTCGCACTTAGTTGTCCTCCTTGATCGTAAAATGACAATGACTTTCACTGTCAACGTGCTTTTGTTCCTCCTCTCAACTACCACTTCGCAGTATATCCCCGGGTAAGACACTTCTTAGACAAAGACACATGCCAACTTGTCATTAGAAGTCTTGTGCAATCTTGCATTGATTATGGAGGTGGAATTCTCCTGGGCTGCAATCAGTACAACGGCTGCAAGAATTCAGAACTGGACCGCTAAAAAACTTGTCTTGGTAGGACAGTGCACCATTCTACCCGTCTTACATAACTGCACTTGGGCTCCGGGATTAATATAGGGATATCTTAAGATCGCAATAGAATGATTTTTAAAGTAAACAAATATCTAGTTCGCCACTTTTTTATATCGTAACTTGGATTACACAATTATTGAATATTGTGCATAGACCGTTATTTACAGGGAAATTCGGATTGTTACAACATGTCATAATAATACTTCTGATAGAACATTACCTCTTATCTTGAAGTTGTTCAGAAGATAATAGCAAAAGTCACCTACTATCACAAAAGGTGTACATTGTTGACTTATGACCACAAGAAAACTTTCACCAATCAAAACCATTTATGCGCTCGGTAGTGTAGTAAAGACAATGCTGCCGCTATTACTAAGGATTTCCAAAGGGTCATATTTAGTAAGGATGAACATGATTAAAAACATTCACAATATTTCTTAGATCAAATAAGGTTCAGGAATCACACACAGGAAAAAATCAGTTTGACATGTTAGTGATTTAAATCGTTAAACATTCAACATTTGAAGTTGTATCCTTGAATGGGAAATAAACCATTGTTGGCCTTGTTTATATCTTTATATAGTATATATTTGTGTTTGTCTTACAACAAGCACAAAATAGGGAAATAGCTCCAAAAACCAGCTTCAAAAATATCCTGGAATAATTATTTCTATTTAAACAGTACATCCTTTGAGGCATTAAAGACAAAACGACATCGTCCCACTGGTCTATGTATTGAGGGCCATTTTGGACTCAATATGACAGCCATATTGTTTTTTATATTTCATTTTCTTTTAAGGCATGCAGGAACCTAAGGTTCTGCTTTCAGTTGCTTTTGGTACAACTTTTGCTTTTTCCTGACCATTGGAAGCAAAGGAAATTTATCAGGCAAAGCCATTTGATTTCTTTTCGTTACCATTGTTACGGACACATTGGAGGTGGATCCTCGGCTAAAATCAAGTGCTATCTCTAAAAGAGCTTTCACACCAAAAATGGCGATTTTGTCCGCTCTTTCTTGTAATCGATTTTGAAAAGTGAGACCCTAAGCAACCCTACTAGTAGGGCAAGAGAAGCACAATTAACATTACTACAATACATCCACCTGTTATTGAATTCCAGAGATGATACCTTGGTATTCCACTCTAAGTCAAGGGCAGATTTTATGTTAACGCCAAGTGTGACGTTGTCTGCATATGGTTTTGTGGTTATTTTTTTTTTACAATTTATTGTTATTAACTGTACAACGCGTCAGTAATGCGCCTGCCTCTAAGAAAGCTATTGGACCTTCGACGCCGTATCGAGGGCCTTCTTTTGTTTAGAAAAAAATGTATGCAAGATTTACTTAACTTAAAATGCTTGGTTCCGATTGTCTTTTGGACCCCTCCCTGATTTACCCGGAAGTAGTATCGGATTTGATATCAAATTATTTTTTTTTCTCATTGATCGTCCTGAAATTTAAGCCCTTAAATCCATTTCAATCCCAAATATAACAAACAACGCCCCCTTTTTATGGTTAACCATCCATATTCGCACAGTATCGAAGAGGGCTTTGCAATATGCATTATTGCTTCTCACCATAAAAAACCCACAAGTCTCGTTCCCGGTACTTGGTGGGTGTATGTGCAAGTGCCTGACTCTTCATATCAAGTAGCGAACACAATAGACTAATCGGAACAAGCACCTTTAACCTAAAAAAAATTTACAATGGCCAAATGTGCCTTCATAAAATTAACTTTATATAAGGTTTCAGAGTGACATTTTATTTAATTTTGCAAAGCTTAAAGTTATCGGGCGCTTGCACAAAAATAACTAAAAATGCAAGTGACAAAAATGGCAAAACGGCGAAATGATTTTTAATCTAACAAGAGACGCATTCCTAAGTAATTTGCTGACTCATGTGACTATATTTGAGCGCCGCTTTTAAAATTACAGAATTATATTTCCATGTGACAGTCGTATTAGATGTGGATTACATTTAATATCATAATCTTGGGTATTTACCATTATGGATCAATTCTCAAACATGGCTAAAAAAAAATACCTGTAACTTTCGTAGGACCGTCTGTTTCATACCATTCTTCTTGGTTTCTCTTTCTGCACGCAATTTTCAACATAGACCACTTTATACGTGTATACTTAACAAATGCGTTTAAACAATTTGGCCCATGATTCCCCAGTCCCTGGCAACGAAATTTTCCTCGAAAAAGTTCGATGTTTTGAACCACCCTTTTACAACCAGCAAATGCTTTTATTTTGTGCATGTTTGTCGTATTAATCCGTCCTTACAATTACTTAAAATGTCCCGTACTACAATAAAGGATTACACGGTGCGTTAGACGTTACTGTATGTTGTACAAGTTGCCTCTTCATTTTAACCCTTATCTTAATGTCTGGACCGTTAATTTTTCGCTGATGGAGTGCAACGTTTGTAACCATTGGTTATTACTGGTTCAAGTCTGGGCTCATGCACCCAGGGGGTCAACGCATTTCAAAACCAGTCGTGTGTCCCGTGCTCGTCGCTGACATTTTGATATTGCCCTTGAATATTATCAGTTTGGGGGGCCTGTAATACCACATAATGTCCATTCCGATACAAACATACTCCGCCAAAATATAGTTGTTGGATGTTGGGTGCCTATTGGGTGGTTAAATTTGTCTGTAACCAGGGCTACACAACGAATGAAATCACACATCAGTCGTCTTTGATTAAATAAACGCCTCAATGAATACATCTTTCCCCTTAAGCGCGCATGCATATGAGAAATAAGGGTATCTGAGCACAACGATCCAGGTACACTATATTAAAAAAACCTGGCCACTGTTGGCACGCACTTCATTAAACAAAAACGCCCTTTGTAACAAAATTTTTGATGAACCTGCGTTAAGCCATCTTGTGACAGAACAAACAAAGGGACAAACTTCGACGCAATTTGTAACAACATTAAAAGTGATGGAAATTTCAAAGATCTTTCATTTAAGAACATTACTCCCCCACGTACAATGTTACGACTGCGGTACGCATTCTTGTGCAGAACAAAAAGGACAACTTTGACGCACTTTAAAAACAGACATCAAATTTGATTACAATTTTCGAAAGTTCTACTTAACAGAACACTAACTCGCCCATACCAACTCGCCCAATACTAGCTCGTCCATAGAAAATGGCCCAATATTAATTTTACCAGTATTATGACTCGGCCCCATTGGACTTTCCATATCGAACTCGCTCCATAACAATCGACATTATTAATTTGCCAATAGCAACTATCAATATAATTCTAGCCCCGATATAACTCTACCAAGTATTACCCTCGCCATTACCAAACCAACTCGTATCAACTCGTCACATGCTCACTTCAATATTAACTCGCCAAGATCAAATTGCCGAATTTTAACTCTCCATATTTCAACTCGGCCGATACCAAAAACTGGCCCAATTATTAAACGTCCATAATCGAATCGGTCTTGATCAATTCGCCTTTAATGACTTCCCCATGTTAAACTGGTCAATCCCAATATATCTCACCCCATATCATTTGGCCCCACTAGTCATTTCCTGCCTTCATTCAGCCCACTCAATAATTTTCAAATATATCTTCAACTATCTTCGAAGACGATACAACTTCAGCAACTCACATGGTTACGGAAATTGTACGAAACAGTTCAGCTACTACTTGCTTGTGCTCTATGGGGTAGGACAAGGACAAAAACACTCTAAACTGAATCTGGATAAACCTTTGATTTAAGATTATGTTCGTCAGACAAGCTTCAACTCAACTCATCAACTCGGCCTAGTACTTAACTTACAATACTTTAAATATCTATTCATGACGATACTTCAGCAATACACTATGTAACCATTAAATAGTTACAAAGCGAGTTAAACTGTGTTTGATACTGCTCTATGACAGTAAGAGAATGAAAACGTAAACACACTCTAACGAATTACATGATCAATTTGTTCCCATATTAGCTCACTCATTCAACTTGCCCATATCAAAGCGCCCCCATATTTCAGCCCACTTTACTTAAAAAATATTTCCAGTAAGACTAACAACTTTTAGGACTGACATCGTAACAAAAATTGTTACAAGTGCGAATAAAAGTTTTTAAAAGAGATAACATTGCAACGCACTATATGTACCAAAGGTGATACAACGTGTATTAAGCTGCTGTGCTACTCATATCCATAAAGTCTTTTTGTCGGATATGAGCCAATCACTTTTGGCAATTTTATAACAAGTGGTTTTGTGGAAAGTTATAGGTAATTGAAATATTTTAAACGTATTTTTACATTTATAAAGTGGGCTGATTTAAGGCGAGGCGGGTAAGTATGGTTGAAGTTAGCAATTTGCCGAGGAATTGGCCTAAATAGTAAAGTTTTTCAAGATTGAAGATTTTTTGATATTACTTCTCTATGTATTAATTTAGTTATAGTGCAGTACTTACGTTCGTATAGAGCCAGCAGCAGCTCAACGCACCTTGTAACAATTTGTACAAAGTGGGTTGAAGCTGTCCCTTAAGAAATAATGGACTTTGTAACAATTAGGTTTACAGAGTGTTGATTGCTGACGGTAAATCGTCATTGAAGATAGTTGTTAAAGATTTTTTTAGTTGTAATTGGGTTGAGTTAACACTAACTGCAGAAAGGGCTTGCTGTTCGGTCCGTGTATTTTAATGCTGCGATATATTTGTTGATTTTTTTTGAATTGTCTCGTTTAGTGCGCTTGCAATTGCCACAAAAAGAAAAAAAAAATCCAGAGCGTTCGTTTTTGCGTCATTAGATGGGTCTGAGGAGCCCCGGAAGGGCCCGTGACAAAAAGGGAAAAAACTATAGAGTAACTGTGATTCCGATTTTCATAATGCATACCCTAGTTAATAAACAAGTTAAATAATCAAACAAAAAAAATTCTTGGAAGGACAGGCATGAAATTTTATATTCATCATATGCATTTTCCCTGTAGAAAGCTAGGTACCTAAATGGTTAAAAACATGTAACTAAAAAAATATAAAATGTCAAGATTTTTTAAATATTTCTATTTTGGAGTGTGTTCAAGTTATCCCTTACGGATAATAGACAGGCAGCAGCTTAACGCACTTTGTAACAATTTTGTTACATCGTGGGTAAAAGCTGTCCATTTTAAAAAAAATGAACGCACTTTGTAAAATGTTGTTGCATAAATTGGGGGCTGAGGTACATCACCATGGGAAGAATTTTTAAAGTAGTTTAAGTTGTAATTTGTTTGAGTTAACACTTAACTGCTTAAGGGGGCTCCTGCTAGCGGCCATGTTTTTTTGCTCTTCGGTCCGTTGTATTTGTAAGCTGCAATAATTCTTAAAAATCTGAATCGCCGCAACTCTTCTACTATTTTGTCATTGACACGTACATAAGGGTGGAAGGGGTCCTAGGGACCCACCGTAATTAACGCAAAAACAGCGCGATGGATTTGAATGTTTGCCCAATGTCAGCGGCAACTAAGATAGACAAATACAAAACAATATCATATAAAAATACGCGGCCCGAAAAACAAAATGGGCCCTAGGAGGACCCCTTATGAAGTTAATTGTTAATTCAGCACCCAGCTTACCAACTTAAAAAATAGAGTGAAGATCATGCCCATGGACGATATTCCATAACCCCACCCACTTTTTAACAAAAATATTACAAAGTGCGTTCAATTTTAAATGTGACAACTTCAACCAAACTTTGTAACCAAAGTGTTACAAAGTGTTGCGATTAAGCTGCTGGTATTATGACGTAAGGAAGAACTTGAAAACCCTAACAAACTAGAGAAAATGTTTTTAAATTTAAAAATCTTGCCATTTCCTATTTATGTTGTAGGGTTACTTGTTTGGTAAAACATGTTAAATTGCCATAGGTTTTTTTCCACTATGAACTGCGATTATGCTGATGAAATAATATAAACATGCTGACGTATTTTGAAAAGAATGGTGCTATTGCTCTTTAGCTGTATATGTCACTAGGTGTATGCATTTTTTTCATTGTTGTCATTGGCACTCGGAGGCTTCTAGGGACATGCTAATTAACGATAGGATTTGATTATTTTTTGCGGCAATACAAAGAACCTAAAAATAAACATATTGCCACATAAAATACGCGAACCGAAAAACGAAAAAATGGGGCCCCTAACACCCCCCGACCTTTTACCCAGTTAAGTGTTGACTCAACCCACTTACAACTTTTAAAAATACTTTTAATTTTTAATACCTTCCCATGACCTCAGCAACCCCTTTGTCCAAAATTGTTACAAAGGCGGTTATTTTGTTTTCAAAAGGACACTTTCAACCCACTTTCTAACAAAATTGTTACAAAGTGCGTTAAATTTGTAGTTAGTTCTCCCTACTACCTATCCTTAAAACCCTAAATTCCATTTTACCACTTTTAAAAATCCCGGAGCGGACCCCTGCCTTGTATTTACAGGGAAAGGGTTTAGTATCCGATTCAAACACCACAAATACGCTACCTCACTTTGGGGGTATCGCCAGGTTTCTATTCTTTTCACTTGGAATGTAAGGGAGTATTACTTCTTCTTGTGTTACTTACTGTAGGAAAGTTATATTTTACTGCCGTATAGAGCAGCAGAACTTAACGCACTTGTAACAATTTTGTTACAAAGTGAGTTGGAAGTTGAAGTTGTCCCTTTTACAAATTATAACGCAACTTGTAACATTTTGTTACAAAGTGGGTACTGAAGTATAATCGTTTGGGGAGATCTTAACAGAGATTTGTTTAGTGGTAACGTGGCCTGAGTTTTACACTTAACTGCTAAGGGCCTCCAAGGGGACACTATTTGTCTTTTTACGTCCGTTTTATTTTTAGCGCTGCATTATATTTGGTTTATATTTTTTTCATTGTCTGGTTTGCGATTGCATTGGCTGCCAAAAATTATCAAATCCATGGCAGTAGTTTTTGCGTTAATTATAATGGGTCTTCCAAAAGATTGCCCCACCCATGGAAATGCCATGAAATATAATCATATATTTTCATATGCATATTACTAGTAACAGAAAGTAAATAAACAATCGGAAACAAATTTGGAAAGTATAGAAACCCATTGAGCCATATATTTTATTCATCATATCGAAGTCGTCATTGTAGAAACATATGTAAATTTAAATGTAACAAAATAATCTATATTAAATGACAGTTGTTTTTTTATACTCTTAATTGTGTTAATGTGTTGAAGTATCGATTACTGCCATTAAAGAGCAGAGCCTAAAGCACTTTGTAACAATTTTGCTAATGGCATGAGGTTCGCTTTTTTTAAAACTTTGAGGCACTTTGTAAAATGTTGTTGGTGTTGACAAAAGTGAGTTGCTAAAGGTTATATGTTACGGAAAGTACTTGGAGTTTTTTTTTTTGAGTTGTATGGCTGGGCGATTTGATATGGGGGGAGTTGAAATGAAATGGGGTGAGTTATAATGGGACAAATTGGTCAGGGTAATCGTTAGAGGTGTAAAGTTATCATATCTATTGCCATATAGAGCAGCAGCAGCATCAGCGGCTTAATTAACGCGGCTTTTTTCTAACAATTGTGTTACATTAGTACGTTGGCGTTGGACCTTTAAAAGAATTAATGCACTTTGTAACATTTGTTACAAAGTGTGTTCTGAAGTTATATGGTCTATGGGGCGATATTTAAAGTATCTGTAAGTTAAGGGGGCTGAATTAGGGTAGGACGAGTTGTTATGGGTTAGGTGAAGCATGTCTGACGAACATAGTCCTAATAATCAGTTTTCTCAGATTCAATGTATTTTATTTAACGTCTCTCGATTTTGTTACAATGGCATGTTGTCTTGTTACTGACCGCATAGACAGCAGTGAGCTTAATAAATCTTTTATAAACTATTGTAACAAAGTGGGGTGCCTGATATTTATATAGTCTTGGAAAGATATTTAAATATTTGAAAATTATTTATTGACGCTGAATGAAGTTGGCGAAATGATATTGGGCCCAAATGGTCTGGGGGAGTTGCCATGTGGGAAGTTAGAGTTAAAGTAATGAGCGAAGGTGAAGTTGATAATGGGAACGTATTAATAAGGCAAATGGTAAGAGGCGATTCGATTCGCTAGGGGCGTGCGTGTTAATATTGAGAGGAGGTGGTATCGGTGATTTGATCTGGGCGGGTAATAAATGGGCGAGTGAAATGGTGGGGGACGATTTGATGATACGGCCACTTTCGTTAATGGGCGAGTTAAGGTAATAGTTGGCATAGTGGTATAGGGCTAGTGAAATTTTTGGGGAAGAGTGATATGGGCGAATGAATAATGGGGCGAGTGGAAATGGGGCACAAGTTCGGATATGGGGCAGTCGATATGGGCGAGTACTGGCGTTAATATTGGGGCGGGTGTTAATGGGAGGAGTTGGTATGGAGCGACTTGATATGGGATGAGTTAACTGGAACGAAATAGTATGGGGCGATTTGCTATGGACGAGTTTGTATTGGGCGAGTGATGCGGGGCGAGGTAGTGTTCTTTAATGGAACATCTTTGAAGATTTTGTCAAAAAGATTTTGTTACAAATGCGTCGAAGTTGTCCTTTTTTGTTTTGTTTAAAGAGCTTAACGCAGTTCGTAACAAATTCGTGGGGAAGTCATGTTTTTAAATGGAAAATCTTTGAACATTTATTCAGTTTTTAATTTGTTATGAAGTGCGTCGAAGTTGTCCTTTTTTGTTCTGTCACAATAGGGATTAACACAGTTCGTAAACAATTTTGTTACAAAGTGCGTTTTTGTTATGAACTGCGTGCAACACACCTCTTACACATACATTAATTGTATCACTACCGATAAGTGGATATGCAAAGCGGCACCACCGTATGTGGAATAAGAGCGGGGCCGGCCATTGCTCATTGTTGGTTACTCTATGTTTTTTTGTGTCGCAAAAACATGCGAGACGGTGCATTTCTAAAGATTACGTAACCGTTTGCTCTCTATCTATATAGAACCTCTTTGCATGCACCTGTTCCGCATTATTGATCATGCATCTGCTATATGATATAATAGGTTTGTGTATATTCCATGTGATCAGTGGCTCCTACCAAAGTTATAGCCTAAGCACAAGCCAGTGACATGACGACGTCTTCTTCTAACGTGTTACAATCAAGCGAATACTCGTCTTTATAGTTGGCTCATCTGGAGCAAATTCTCTGACCTGGCAGAGCAAAGGTTAATTTGTCCATCTATTTGCTCTTTTATTGGGGTTAATCGTGAAAGTGTGGGACGGTAATCCATGAAGTGGTTGAGTCCAGTAACTGGTGTCAAAAAATGAAAATGCTTGGATTATTCAGCTGAAATGTAAATGCTCCCAATCGTGTCTTGCGCTTGAAGTATGGAGTAAAATCCTCCAGTTACTTAAGCTTGTCCTAGGAGTTAGGTGCTGTGCATATCGTGCCAAATGGTGCTCAAAATAAATACAAAGTGCAAGTTAGAAAACGCAAGGTCTCCACTGCGAATTAAATGATGGTGGGTTAGGTTTGGTTTGTTTCAAATCCCTCGAACTGGTAGTGCCAGGATTGGAATTGTGCTAGTTGGAAACTGATGAGGTTGGCTATTGTTTGCAATGTTGGCAAAGGAGTCGGAGGGTTAGATTTAAATCAGGATAATATGTTATATGTTATTTATGTAGGAACAGAAACAAGGTTTGGCCGAGGACTGAGCTTGGACAAATTAATACATCTCAAAATATACTGGGATGGTAATGCGTCTTCAAATTGTTATTACTTAGATATAGGGTACGTAAATGTGGTAGGGAGGGGTCGAAGGTCACAAAACAGCTGTACAGGGTGTCAAAATGCTCAAAATGCTTTGAATTAAAGAAACATATAATGAAAGTTGGTCGTTTCATACCAACTGTTAAAAATATAAATCGTTTGACATACTACTCGGTTCAATGAAACGTTTGACCCGCGGAGACTAAATTCAACCACCCCTCAGCCATATTAATGGGTTTCACTATTTTCAATCATACTTTTAGGGTCCCACAAAATTAGAGCTCCCTTCCGCACCACACTTCAGCTTTTGATGTGATATTTGTGCAATGAAGATTTGGACATTTTTAATCATTGTATCAAGACAAACAATTTGACCTTATTTCTACTTTAAATCATACCCCGTTTGAGATTGAGGACTAAAGGTATTGTAGAACAACGAGGTTGCAGCCGAGTTGTTTTACGCTCTTAAATAGTTGCTGTCGCATGTGATCGACCACGATAGATACACGGTCAGCTGCTTTAAAAATGTACTATCATCTTAACACCTTTATTCCAGATTAGAAATTACTATTAAGATAGTTTACTTATGGGATATTTATCACATAAACTACCACGCTTTTTACATCGATAAAGTCCGTTGTTTTACAAGTCGCCTTCGTTTGGTCAGAGCAGTCCGAACGCGCTGTTACCGTGTGATATCGTGTCATAATCACACGGCTAGAAACCAAGGAAATGCTCAAACAATCTTAAGTGTTTAAGAATAGTATTATCAGAATAATGATTGTATTTCGTCCGTTTTACTTTCTTTAATGCAGGGGGGGTACCAGAGACTAAATTTCCATAATAACTCTTCCTAAAAAAAAAATTTATAGATAGCCAAAATGAGGAACATTTTCCTGGCTTTCAATTCCAAACCCCGTCAAACCAAAGATCGGTCATTTTGAATGAAAGCAATCAGGGGTTGGCCGCCATCGTTTGGTGTGATGGTGTTAGTAGTTAAATTATTTCTGTCAATATTTATGGGGACACACGCCCTCATTGTCTCAAAGTATACGCTGGAGCCCAACAAAAGGCAACAAAAAACGTCAGTTCCATCTTAGTACACTTCATACCAGTACAAAGATAAACTTGTTCACGAGAAAATCTTGAGGGATAATTAAATATTGGGCAAAGCAAAGGCCAATAGGAAAAAAAGGAATTGAAGTGCGGGGATAGTATCACCCATCTGCATTTTCTCATTTTACCCATGTATATTGTTATAGAACTTCACGAAGATCATAATCCTAAAACAGTCGTTAAATCCTTAAAGAGCACCCGGTTTAATATTTTAAAATTTTTTTAATTTTTTTTTTATTTCAACATAACCATTTGAGGTAAGTATGCCTATACTACCCGGACGAACACGCTTAAAGCGGTTTGGTTTAATAAAGAGAAGCTACAAAAGAAAAATATTTTGATTGCTACATACATTTATCGGTAAGTTTGCACTCTTGTATCAAAAAAGATGTCAGATACATCAGTACCTAAGAATTATGTAACAAACTATGGTGACTGCTTAGCTAGTAATGCAAGAGGGCAAACGTTCCAACGATTTTCCACTTAAAGGTCATAAATTGCTCCTGCCAGTCAGCCAATATGAACGGAAATAAATTTTATTTTGAATATAAGGGACTATAGAGGCTCACGCATCGTACACTGCAAACACCTATAACACTAGATCATTACTGATGCTTAATTCGCATTCTTAACATTTTTAAATAATTAAATTACGAGGAAGAAACACGCATCGTGTACTAGCACATTATAACATAACATGCCCAGGCACACACATCTGAGAAAAAATCTCGGAACGTATTGCGCCTGTACGGGGACCGAACCCCGGACTCTCGCTTTTCTTTTGACGAGTGCTCTACCACTGAAGCTAACAGACGTCATGATATACCAGAAATTCGGTATGATACTCTGGAGAAACGGTCGGGGTAAAACAACACACACAACACAACAGTGTCGAGACGGAGTCGAGCTTACCCTCAAGGCCCTAAACTTATTTTGAATGTAGCGACCGTTTGAGACTATGGGGCATGTCCTTCTATGCTGTTTGTTTTGTTGTCCCCATTAGGGGGCTACGAGAAAAACCAATTTAGTTATCATTATAATGTTTAAAATTATACAAACCTTCTGTTCCCGCAAACAAAAAAACTGCACATTTTCTTTAAAATGAATAACATGTCACCTCAATTTATTTCCCCAATATCAGTGACCAAATGATACATTAGGAACATCAGCAAACATGGTGCTAAAGATATTCAACTCTCTGGGCCTTCAATTCGTTTATGTTTTCATCTGGTAGTGCATGACTATTGTTATCATTTTTATGCTCTGCAGCTGAAAGATTTCAGATGTAATCACCTCTCCTATTTATACTTATTATATTTTCGTGACATAAGCACAAAATACTTTTATCCCATTATTCTTTTGATTTTGTTCTTTTCGATAAGGTCCCACTAAGTCCATTCATCTTATTTCAAACACCGTTTGTATATATGGTCTTTCCTTGAAGATTGGTAAAGAAATTATGTAAATAATTTTTGTTTTCTTAGATCCTTCAATACGTCTTTCCGTCGGCCATCCATTTATAAATTTTGAAACTTGAAGAATTTGTCTTTAAGTTTCTTCCCAGCTATGCAATGGAGTGAGCTTACTTGAACCAAAAGAAAGAGAATAAAGTTATTGAAAAGGTATCTTGTTTTCACTATCTGGACCAGGTGATAATTGACTGTTTGAATGTTTACAATTTCTAAATTAATCATCTGAATTACATGTACTAGACTTCATGCACTGAGTATCACGGCAACTCACTGAATCTCAAAGATTGGTAACCATATCAGACAAAAATGATGGAATTGAAAACCTAGGCTGAAAACTATTTAAATCTCATTGGATGGGTGGTAACAAGGGATCAGCGTTGAAAAATCTTTCATTATTACTTATTACATAATGCGGTCATTTAATTTTGTTCATAGAAAAGTAGAAAAATATTCAAATTCTGAAGACATCAACTGCTCACAGTTGAGTAAACCGGTCAGGGTCAAAATTTTTTTTTCTTTCACAAAAATTTTGATAAACTCTGTACATCCAAATTTATATTTCTTGCGTTCAACACAGAAAACTACCACGGACAAAGCAACGTGGATTCTCTTCAATAACTCTCTCAGGTTTTGCCTAATATCACGGTGGTGACATAACCATCAGGATAACGTCAACATCAGTGGATCCGGGATCAATGAGTACCCCCAATTTATTTTCGGCAAATTATCAAATTATAAAAAAAACTAAACGTTTGTTTTGACGATAATGAATAACCTTCGGTAACAAATTAGAAACAAATTGAATTAAATTCAACTGTATCGGATGTGAGAACATTGATAAAATAATTATGTTTTCACGCAAAAATAGGTTCATTTCATTAATAATGCAAGAGGGACCTAAATGGATGGTACAAAAAAGACCTACATGATATAATTTCTGTGGCAAACTGTTTCCGTAATGTAATTTTATTAAATTTCTTTAAAATAGGGACGATCTTATACCTAATGACATTGTTTAAGCAAAATTTCGTCGATTGCTATTTTTAATCTGGTCAGATTGCTGTCATTTTCACTGCCCGTCTGCTATGGTATTGGTAACACACTGTTTATCTGTCTCTCACGACCAAAAATACACCTACGACAGAAGTGTTTGATTGTTCTTTAAGTGTCACGATTATGGTCTGAGAGAATCGAAGCCGAGTAATATGGATGAGAACATCAGTATCTGTGTTCCTAAGAACACAGTGAACATAACAGAAAATGAAGTCAGAAGTGGCTCTGGTCGGGGATACAGATAAAATTGTTATTTACTGTGACGTTCCGTGCATAGTATTTATCGGATCTCTGTAACATGGTTTCCTGACCACGGGGAGCTAGAGATTCAGCTATGCGAACGGTGTCGAATTTTCTTCCTCTGCTGCCTAGCCGTAATTGACATCGTCTGCCTTCTTTGCATTCGTATTAACTGCCTTACTTTATACCACAAGCGGACATTAAAATAATTACCCTTTCAGGTCATCGATAGGATGTGTCTGTCTGTAATTTCAACCGCCTATTTCATCTTCTATCTACGTTCCATCTTTATTTTACAATCGTGCACTAGAGCGATACTTAGCAATATGCCCTCCTCTGAAGAATCGAGAGAGTGTGTTGCATTAATAAGAATTTACAATAATGGTTGACGTAGTATGGAAACAGCTGTTGTACTGAGTGGCCTCCATACCTTCAGAATTGAAGCTTCAAGTTTCTGGTCTTGTTTTGCCCTAACTCTAACCACTAACACTACCTTTTACAATAATCGACAGTTCTGCATATCGCGAGATTGATATATTTCGCTCAATTTTTCCCTAGTGATCTCCCACTCTTCTGCTTGTCATTAATGTTGCAGCTTACATTAAAATAATTCTGAAACTTGCAAAACCGTTTCTGTATCATCAACCTGTCAGATAAAACAACGTACGAACTCAGGTTTTCCCGCATGTTGATAATAAATGAATATTGTTTCTTTCTCGCCATTTTCTGAATAGACTTACAGGAGTTTGATGTCTTACAACAGTACTGGTATATATTTGCTACTGAAGAACAGAATGACGCCCTCACAACTGTCATTCGCGCACTTCTAATTTTGAATTGTACTGTAAAAATCCTTTTATATATGGTTTTAGTAGTAAATTCTACCGTAAAGTATTTTATAAAGCGTTGCTACTTGCAATCTGGCGTATTCCAAGAGCTCACCAGAAGGAGAATCGAATCCAAGTCAGGCGAAACTTCTAATACTAATTTTGTAATCATCATAAGACTTGGATTTAACACATTCCCTATACATTTCTGATTGTGCAAAGTCACGTTTAACAAACTTCGGGAGGAACCCACCGTGCTAAAAAATGTTCTATATCGCTTGCTTTTTCTACTACGATCTAGCGTATTATGTAGTCCAACTTTATCTGTAGTCCTGTTGGCATCGTCCTGCTATAACTTCCTCTATGGGTCACCATGGATCGTAATCATATCAACATCTTTTAATATTCGCACATATTTTGATTTCATTCACCAAACATATATAAACCTCAAAATATGATGTTCTGAGTGAATACAATGGGCTCCTGCTGTTCTAGCGTGGGTTTGTTTTTTGCGAGATCGAATCAGGGAATATAGGAAAATTTAGTGGTTCCTCCATATCTTCCTCAATGAAGACTAGGATTGTTTTAGAAAGTTCATTTCATTTCATTTTATTCAGTACTTATACAATCACATGATAACAAAGAAAAATACACATAACCCTATACAAATTGCACTGTTAA
>JAMKCH010019237.1:0-22757 GCA_023653785.1 Ophioderma brevispina | reverse complement strand
GCCTGGACTTGTTCATGGATTTCACGCATGTCAAACAACAGCCGTGATTTTGGGTCAGGACAACGGAAAGCACAAGTTTCTACAAAAACGGATAAACGTAGTACGACAAAGCTACAATGACGATAATTGAAAGGCAGCCTAACAAAAATGGAATCGCCAATCGGGTTTTGACGCAATTGACGCTTTGCCCGCTAGCAGGGGTCATTAACTTGGCCGTGTTTTGACAGAAAAATTTTGCTCGCAGGCCAAGACTGGGGGGTTTAACATTTCAAAAACACCTCGTGTGCAAGTCCTGGCCATCCCCGGGTACCCAGGGCTGGCATTTTTTGATAGGTGCATTACTTACGTCTTATGTCTGCTTCTGTCACAGGGTACATTGAGCTGACTTGGTACCTCTTTGCCTTCTTCCTTTGAACTTGGAATTGCATTTCCTCCTTTGTACACTTTATCCTCTGTTTCTCCCCAAATTGCCGGATAGCCGGAGTTGCCTGAAGCCTTGCCATTTTCTGGGTTTTTGCTTTCCTTGGTGTTTTATTGGAGCAATTTGCTGATCTCCTGACTCGCTGTATTGTTTTCATTAGAGTCATCCAACATTGCATTATGCAGGACAAGCCATATATTCTGTTTGCTGTCACGATGCTGGTGTTTTTCTTGGCTGATCAATAACTGAGCTGAAGCAAACTCCTCGCCATCTTGGCCTGACCTGGTGAAGGTTGTGGGTGTATTCGATTGCCTCAAGTCTTGGTTACTTCACTTTTGTCTGAGAGAGAACTGCAGCCTCAAAGGTTTCCTCAGGTGGGTTGCTCATATTAGGTTGGTCTGCTTTTGGTGGTATGCTTTTCTGCATCAGGTTATTTTTGGTCACAATCTTTAGGCGATTTTTCTGATTTACTGCTTGTGGCATATTTTTCTCTTGTCTCCCTTGTTTTGCTTTGTTCACCTGTGTTACCAATTTCCATGGCTTAAAGGTTCTTTGGAATAACTGCAAAACAAAGACATACAAGGTACAATTTAAAATCATTTACACCATTTCTATTTTTGTATTAGGCCTTGGGTCATCACGTGGCGTTCTTATTTTCATTTGCTTCACATGTCAGTGATAATGATCTCAATTAAAAAAAGGTCAATTGGAACCAAACTTGTTTTATGATATTACACAGAAACCCTCATTTCTTGTGAGTAATGTCACTCAAGGTCAAAGGTCATGTCTATGAGGCCTAATCACGCACAAACCATGACTGCAGGCGACCCTAGCAGTTCGAGGAGCGATGTATTTTTAGAGTAACTTCTGCTTTTTACTTATACTCAGTTTTTACAGTACTTACAACTGTTGATCATAGTGGTTGTGATATCATTTCACTCTAACTAGGGAATTTGTTGGGCAGGTTTTGGAAAAAACATGTGGCACAATAATTGTTAATTGTTGTGCAATTTAATTTGTTCATAGGTAATAAGTCATAATTTACCTCAAAAAGAAAAAAAAATTGGTGCTAGAATTCACCCAACCTACCAACCTTTTCCCTATAAAGCCTAGTGTGTAGAGTGATGATTATTAACCATTGGAGTAAATCAACATGATTACTCAGTATTTTTACCGTAGGCAGTGTTCATGCGCAATACACGTAGTCATAAATCAATTAAATAATAATCAATCTAATGATATTACACTTATTTTTCATATCCATTTTCATCTTATTTCATTCACAAACATAGAATATAAACATTTGAATGAAGAGAACACTTGGAGACAACAAGACATGAACGAGCACCCAATAGACCTAAAGTTGCAGATTTCGGTGTCCTTGTTTTTAAACTCTCACAATATAAAATTATAAGAAAATATGAAATATGTTCAGCTGGGCACCAGTCTCGTTGATATTGTTATATTACCCTAAAATTTGATAAAATATTATTTTTCTCACGGAAAAGTACTTTGTTCCTATAAAATAAGAAAGGGTAATATCCCTAGTGTTGTTTGTACAAGGTGCATCCCTGGTAGATTCACAATAGGGGAAGAGGGGAATTCCCCAAGATGTAACCTTAGAAAATGAGTCAACTCAACTTGTTTATGCTTTCAGATCAAAACATTTTAGAGGGATAGGTAATTCTCCCATAAAGTTATATATGTGAAGTGATTAATTCAGGTGATGTAATTTATGTGATTCCCACTTGGTCGAGCTAGTGGCCAAGGTTTCTGTTTAGGCATGATTGTGTAATGCTATTTTAAGACTAGGAACTTTATGAAAATATTGTTTATATATAATGAGGTGAACTTGGCCAGAATATTCGCCAGCATTTGTAATCAGCTATACAGATCTCTGGAGGAGCTATACATATAATTATAGCTAATTTAATCTACAATTATGTAGATTTGTGTTATACATATTGCCAGGATTTTTATAATATTGGATGCGGCCGGAGCTTAATAGCTGTTATGTGTGCTGTCGTCTTTTAAGAAAGCCAAAGACTTCAGTTTTGGAATCAAAAAGAGATTCCAGTTGGTGAGTGTCCTAAATGAGGACATAGCGACAGGACTTGATGGTGGTAGAATACATGGACTGTATTGAGAATTAGTAGTGTCGTCGAGGGAAAAACCCCGTCGTCTTGAACTTGCTGCGACAAAATTACTTTCAGGACTGAGGAAGATTCCCTTGGATATATTAACTGAGGATATACAGGATGAACTTATCGCTGTCATTTTGGAGTCTTCGCTGTGAGGACATATGTTGAACTGCAAACGCTTCTTTACCAACGAGATGCATGCTGCATATGTCTTAGGAGACTACATTGAGGACTCATAACAATATCCTGGATACCGATTCTATGACAACCTGTTCATAGGTAATGTAGAGTAGATATGTGTTTGAATTGTGCACCTGGTGATAAAAGCATGAAATTTGGACACACCAGTTTGGGCGTGTTCTAAGAAGGATTTTGGCTATAGGGGGGCTCGCAGATTTTTCGTGTAACAAAAATGGCAGCCATTTTCCAAAATGGCTGCCCTTTCTGGTATTTATGCTCCTTTTGATGGACTAATGTGTTCGTTTGTTTGCTTTGGGCTACCAAAAACATGATTTGTAGCCCAGAGCAATGCCTAAAAAGAAATTATTTATGGGTAACTATTTTGTAACAGAATGGTGGCCATTTTCCAAAATGGCGTTATTTTTCCAAAATGGATGCCAATTCCCGTATTTTAACCAATTTCATAGACTGAACATGCATTTTTTTCCTACCAAAGCATATTTTTACACCACAGCAATGCCAAACTAAAAACCTGTAAATAGGCAATCAATACCAATATGTTGATGTACGAAGTGCAGAACATTATGTTACACAGTAATGCCAAATTACAAACCTGTAAATAGGCAATCAATAAAAGTGGGCACCATTTAAAAATAGTCACCATTGCTTGTTTTATCTTTGCTTTGCAGACTGAATAAACTCAAAAACATTATTTAAAAGGGCTTGTAGTTTGGTTGATAACAAAAGATGTGAACATTTCCAAAATGAGGAGGAGGCCTTTTATGTTATGGTGAAATATGGTCTAATGATAAAGAGTATACACGATGGCACAAGTAAAGTATACCCGTGAAAGGGCTGTCATACATGACAACAATGGCAGGCAATCATTCTCTTTACCAGTGTTTTACATGAAATCCTAGGCACTAGTCCCTTGTTGTGGTTACGTATCTATCCATTATTATATTATTAATTATGTTCAATTTTATATTGGCGGAAATGTATTGCTAAGGCCTAACAGCCTTGACTATTTTGTTGAAAGCACCAATGACGTGATTTATACCTGATTTCTGTACCTTACCCAAAGAAGTATCATATTCTTCAATAAGGGAGTAAACAAAATCTGCCAACTTCCTGTGCTGCACATTTTTTGGTGTAAGCAATCATGGCTACCCCTGTTGCAAAGTCATCAGTGGCCGAGTCAATGTGGAACTCATTTTAGATGACCAACAAGCAATCTCCTAATTTTGCCGTACAAGCTGATACTAGAATAACTAAAGAGATCGGAAGCACGGGCGATATCCATGTCTGGTCAGGTATTATTATGCAAATCGCGTGACTCACTCCCCGACGGCCGATCGATTTTCCGGTTCACTGCCCGTTTCCCTAAACTTCGCGTGCGCAGAATAGCAGACGACCTTTACATTGGACCCTGGGTCTTCGGGCTCATTGGGCGACTTGTAAACAAGCGAGATGGACGACATTTACGTGGTAATTGGGAAGAACTAGATTTGGATATTGTCGTAGGAGAAAATAATTGGACAGACGACGATATTGACTGGTTAGCAACGACAAGTGATGATAGACTCGCGTAAGAAAAGTTTCAGCATAAAAAAATGAGTGAACCTACAAATAGTCAACTTCTTCAACCTCAGATTCCACACGTCGAAAGTCGACGTATCAGTGCCCGTTTTGCGCGAAAGTTTACACCGGCAACTCGGGCTTCCGTGGGCACGTTACTAAAAACCCAACAGACCAGACGTGAGGTTCGTTTCTTATCTTCGTTTTCACTTCATGCCTTCAAAAGCATATAACTAAGTTCTAATTCACTGTTCTTTCAACACGGCGAAGGTGCCGAATTCGGAAACCCCGGAAAGTTACCCCAGTGATTCAAGCTTTATATAGCAGACTTCAACTCAAAGATGATGCACGAAGTTTAAGTTGAAACGAGACCGAGTTGAAGCTTCAACAGATCACCTAGAATTTTGCCAAAAAATGTCCGATTTAGTAATTGAGGAATGTTATGGTTTTTGGTGAACTTTTGGTAACAATTAGTAAGCTCCTCAAAGTAAAATCTCGTAGCCCCTCAATTTTTTTTTCAGGTTGCCTTCTTCCAATCTCTCAGACCTCTTAAATTAATTTTTAGTTTTTCGTAGCAGTGGCCTCTGAAAAGAGTGCGGTTTTTATTTTTTTTATTAATGTACCCTGAAAGATGGTCCGTTTCCACCAAAAATTGATATTACCACCGACTTTCACCCCACATCAGAAAAATGGCGAGGCCTCTTTATTTTGAATTTTACTAGGAAAGAGCCCTAGAGGTCCTTTAAAATCACATAATGACTGTGATTGATTAATACCAATACCTCCCATCTCCACAAACAGTTTTATGATTGAAAACATTTTATTAAAATTTGCAAAATAAAAAAGTCCCAAAGAGTGGGGAGTGCTAGTATACTATAATTTTTTTTATGCGGCCTTAGATGAAATCGAAATGAATGGCAAGGACTTCGTGTATAAACACATATATTAATTGTTTTCCTTTAAATCTTTATTCTTGCAGCTTATTGCACAAGACCGATGGACGTCAAGAAGGCGAGGAAACTGCCGGGCCCAAGAAGTACTACCGTAGCACATGTATGATGTTTACTTTACTCCAGAAAATGCCCAGCATAAGTCCAGCCGCTCTTACTGGAATAGCTGAAGACAAAAAAATTTCACATCTCCATCTCCAAACACGAAAGACTATGATATCTATCTCTCAACAACTTCTAGCCAATCACTTTACTGCACTTCAACTTCTACTTATCTCATCTTGGCTCCCCATGTTTTCATCATCATGTGACTTTACATCTTCCAGCTTTCTTTCAGTTTATTAATGGAGCTTGCGTACAACCCGCACTTTCTTGAAGGAATGTTGATTTCATATTTGCAAGTGGGAATTTTAATTTGGAGCTGCGGTTTGCAAAAGTTTGTCCAGAGATTTTTTGACTAGTTTGCAGTACATTTTGCAGCATCAGCTTCGTCTTTTGGATACTCGTACAACAGAAGGACAATTCTCTAATTTCAAACAATGACAAACAAGTGATATTCACTAGGGCTGCGGTTGACATACTGCATGCCTGAAGAAGCGGTATTTGAAAGCAAAGGCGAAAATTCCGAATGTAAGTTGCTTGAAAAAAAAAAAGAGAAATATCTTACACTAAAGATTTGGAGAACAAGTGTCAACTCTGAATGGACAGACAAGTTGGATCGCGGTGGACTTAAGAACCATGAGAGAGTTTTTCCAACTTGTGGTGCAGGTCGAACGTTGGGTTCGTGAATTTGTTAATATTGGAACTCTTAGTACAAACAGCCCTAGTGACATTAAAACAAATTATGGTGATTATCGTTTACTAAGATCGTCATGGGACAGAATGATAGACTAGACACGGACACTAAAAAATGGTTATTACTTTATCATGTTAGTTCATTATTTATTAAAGTTCGTGGCTTTGCTCTAACAAAACTGGTACGCAAACAGCTTCAGAAGAAACGCAAGGAGGCCAAAATTTCAGCAGGTAGTCGCAAAGCTCGTTCTAAAGATTTTAACCAATAATTTCCAATTAAATTTTCTTTAGTATTTTCATGGCAGAAAGCAAATGTAACTCCAAGCGATGTTTATTGAAATATTTTTCCAAAAGAGATGCCTAAAAGGTGGGGGACCCAACATAGTCAAATTTAAACATTTTGTCATAACCTGTAGACTGTCAAAATGCAGGGGTTTTTAAGTGTTTTTAAGTTGTTATTAAACGAACCAAAATAAAATTACGTTTTCTGTGGGGTTTTTTTTTTTTTAGTCTAATCACATTGACACGTCACAGTGGATTATTGAAGCCAAGTTGGGTCACCTATACTACCTTTAAATTTTTCAAGTAATTTTACATTTTGTATTTCTTGGGGTGAAAAACTGGTATACTAGTGTTATTTGAGTTACAAAATGTTTGATACATTTATATAATAGACAATAAGCGTTTTAACATTTTTTTTTCAACAACGTGTATATGCATTGTACATGTACAATACACTAAATTTTTTTATATGTGGACCAATTACATGATACCTAGTCCTATGAAAGTATACCATTGTTAACTAAGAGTTTGTCTATTTACCATCGTATAAAACATCTTGATTTGAAATTTGTTGTAATTTTTAATACCAAAATTAAAGGAAATAGTCATAATTGTACGAGACTGAATTGCCCCAAATAGGCAATATGTTGTTGTGAAGTCCACCACTTTCAAAACCAAAAATTCAAAAAACAGATCATTCTTTTTTTTGAAAAAATTTCCATCCTGTCACCCACCTGATGGAATTGGCAGGGAATTAGATTCCTTCGAAAAAAAAAATATAGAGTATGACGTGTGACGTCATAACATTGCCTCTGTATAAATTTCATTAGTCTTGAAAATTCACTTCATACTGTATATATTCAACACCTTTAAAATAAGAATTTCATAATAAAATCATTAATACATGAAATTTTGTTAATGTTATAAAATGATGACTATGAGATACACTATTTGAAAAGAGTAAAAGAGACAATTCAGAATTCCAAAATAAAATTGTTCCCATGGGCTGGGGACTAATGGTTTGATATAATATGACGCGATTCTAATTAGACACAAAATCAAAACCATTTTTAACACAAGTGGCTTTCGTAATGATAAAATCATACTAATTAACATTTTTGTAATATTATACATAACATGTAAGACTATGGAGTTTACGCTATTTGAAAAGAGTAAATAGACACTTCAGAATTCAAAATATCCTGGCTGGGGGACTAATTTTGAATAATATATGACTGACGATTCTAATGAGACAGGACAAAATCAAAACCATTTTTATATCAAAATGTTGCTTTTGTAATGATAAAATCAATACGAATTAACATTTTGTATGTTATCATGTATCATGTTGACTATGAGTTGGCACTATTTGAAAAGAGTAAAATAGCACTTCACAGAATTCCAATAAATCCATGGCTTGGGGACTAAGTTTGATATAATAATATGACGCGATTCTAATTCACTTAGACACAAAATCAACCATTTTTTAACCAAAAGTGCGTTTCGTGATAAAATCAATACTAATTAACATTTTTGTAATGTTATACATGGGTATCATTTATGACTTTGAGTCAGTAAAATTGTCACTTCAAAATTCCAAAATATCCATGGCTGGGGGTGAGGGATGTTGAGAATATGACCATTCTAATGAAATCAACATTTTTAACAAAAAATGTGCTTTTCGTAATTAAAATCATACTATTAACATTTTTGTAATGTTTAATCGTCTATTTGAAAAATTGATTTGAAGTGTGACTGTAGCCTACCTTCCTTTGTTTAATCTGCCTACATGGCAAAATAACCGATTGATTTTACGATTTGCCCATCAAATGAAATACTGCCAAAGGTACGCAGAAAATTAAAAAGTCCCGAAAAAGTGCCCTTTTTGGTTGAAAACGAGCAAATTATTGTGAAAACATCTAATCAAAACAAGTTCCCCAGACCTTAATCAAGATGTCCCAAAAGTACTACACAAGTTAAAATCGTGCAACAGGTCTTACTTTTTTGTAGTGAGATGCCACAAGTGGTGTCAATTTTTGCTATTCTGTGAATTTCTCCAATTTTTGCCCAATTTAGCTCAAAAAGTAACAAAATCATGGAGTTAAATGGCAAAAGTTGAGAGACTTAAATTAATAACTACCTGGCGGTTACGCGGTATAAACCTATATTTTACGACAAAACCCTTGCTCGAATACCTAAAACATGCGGTTTTCTTGGTAGCCCAAAATCAGTATAAATTGACCAATTTTTCACACGGAAAACGTAAAGGTGCAAAATTTTGCACCGTACACGATACCCTACCTGCTATACACATTATTAACCAGGTTTTCGACTGAACTCAGATTCCGCTCAAATTACCGATTCAGGTGAAAATTTTAACAGATTCGGTAAAATATGTCTTCAAAAGTACATACCAAGATAAATGTAAGTTCGGATGCGAGTAAAGTTAAGAAATTTGACGATATTGTTCGGGTCTCTCGCGAAGTTATTCACTGATGTAACTCCGCCATATTTGTATTGCCCCCACTCTCACAGCGCCGCGGTCGTCCCACATTGTACAGTTGAAAGCATACGTGAGTTCGAACGGTTCAGTTGGTTGACAATGGATCCGCCCGTCTTCCATCTCTTTATTTATTCTATTCTCAGGTAAAGTTTACACAAACAAGATTATTAATCAAAAGCAAGAATATCAGGTAACTAAATAAAATTGATTATCCTTCATGTCTTTCTGTATTGTTGTAGTATAACACTACTTCAAAGTTTTGTGCTATTCATATTATTAATAATAATAACAATCTTGATATAATACCTATAAATGTAAAGGCCTCTAGACACGTCAAATAGTTAAAAGAGTAATACATCATTATCAATGTGTCACTACATATACAAATTCAATAGAAAAACTTCTCTGTGAAAAACAACTATGATATACATCAATTACCTACTATTAGAATAATTTAAGAAGAATAATTTAAAAAACATAACTGGGAACCAATAGATGAGAAAGACAAACCAGTTGTCTCCCATACTAAGAACATAGGGGGATACATCTGAATCATCAGTTGTGAGGATCTGTGTGTATGTAACCCCACGTACCAGTGACATAGTGAAACCTTGATCTTTTCTGTATCAGAAGCTTCAACCCTACCTAATCTGATGAAAACAACTATCCTAGACAGCCGGAGTGGAGGAAGATAAGAATAAGAAGACAAAGAAAAACTTTCACAATCATCAGTATTATGAGCTCTGTTTAAGTTGGAAGCCAATGCAGTTGGTAGATGTGTTATGTTCTTGACAACGGGTGTTAAGGACAAAACGAGCAGCTGCATTTTGACCACTTTCTGGAGACCATAGGACAAAAGATGCAGGATCCGGCCTCGATGTAACAAAGTTATGGACCAATCCAATGGTGCATTTTTCATCACGGTACTGTCAAAATTCCCACTTTTCCTTATCCAGTGCCATGCAGCCTTGATAAGTTGTTAACATATTGTTCTTTCTTAGTGACGAGTCTAAGGTGACACCAAGGTTCCGTGCGTTAGCTTGCAGATGAAAAAAAACTGATTGCCAAACGAGGATGGCTGAGAGTTACTAATACTGTTGATCTGTAAAGAATGAGAACGAAAGCAGAACATTCTCTGCCGTGTTGTAATAAATATCAGCTGTTGGATTTGCACTCAGGATCTGATGACTGCAATTAATGATTCAAAATTATTTATGGCTGCATCAAAATCCCAATGGTGGAAAGACAGATAGAGCTGTCATCGGTGTAAACACAATTGAACACCATGGGCAGTTCCTTTAGTGGAGTTGGGGGGCAGAGAAAAGATGACGTCATACTCCAGTAACAGACCCTTTTGGACTCCACAATCTACCGTCCACAGGATCTATTAAGCAAATCTGATCGTCCTAGATTGAGTTCGGTCATCTATAGGAAAAGAACCAACTTAAGCTTTTCCAGTTATTTCAAAGCCTTCAGACGGATTAAGAGCCGTTTATGGTGAATAGTGTCAAAAGGGCACTGAAGTCTAATAACACAAGATGTCATTCTGCACCAGTAACAATGGCGTCTCCGCACTGTGAAATCGACGATATGTTGTTTGCATCGGAACATGGAGAACATTAATCACTGAGAAAAGTCTACAATTGATTTACTACTCTTTCAATCACCTTCCTAAGAAATGGATATAGGGCGATAATTTGAGAGGATGGTGGTGTCCTAGCTGGATTTCTTCATGATCTTGTTGTGGAAAAATACTGCAAAAGCTGTTAGCAAGATCTTTTGGACATTCAGGTACATAGTGTATGTTTCACTGTAGAAGTTTTTGCTGACTACATGGAAAAGGTCACGTTGGTTACATGAAGTAATCTGGTTGCTATGATACTCCGTTTTGGCTTTAGCAAGAAGACAGTTGTATTCAAAACACTGATCCTTGTAAGCTTCCTTGCATACTGTGAACCCAGTATGTGAAACTTTGCGCTCCAGCCAAGGTGTTCCTTCTTCTCAAACTCAAAGGCATCTGAATTCCAAGGAGCATGGGTATGGAGAACTAGAGTTTGACTGACGAGTGGAGCATGTTCATCCAGGGTCTTAGATAAGGTGTTGTTATATTCATTAACAAGAGAATTGCAGTTAACATCTAAAGGTAAACACAGAAGTGCACATATATATCAGAGCAGATCTTTTGATGTTATTTAATTATTCAAGTCTGCATACAGGCTGCACTGAAGAGCTGCTTTCAAGCATATTTCCTGTCATCTGCAGTCGTCCTTGCAACCAAGTCTGTATGCAGACTTGGAAGTTTTTGGCTTACTTTCTAACTTCTGGAAGGGTTGTCCAGAATATTTCCCAATACTCTTTTCCGTTCTAGTCCAACCTCATTCACTTAGACATGGAAACTCAGGAGATGCACTCATCATTTGAGCCCGACAGTAACCGACGTGATAGGTGGCTCTCTTGATATGTTCGGTGGGTGCTGCCTTTCATTGGAGGAAGAGCAAATGATTAGACATCAAGACACAAAGAGCTCTAGTTTATTTCTTTTTGTTACAGCAATTAGGGACTAGTAAACTTCTGTTAAATGACATATTCTGACATGTAGCTTAGACTGGTGTAAGCCAGACTGTTGCCCTCCAAGTTGGATCAACATTGGTCCCATTCACATTGGAAAAATATGCCTGTAATGAGTGTTGGGCAAACACTTGGCATGGTTTGCTTTGAGTTTTTGTGGTTATTACAAAATACCTCTTCATTCAACATAAGAAGTAAGGATGATGAACATTATTCGCTATGTTGTGAGTGAAAAATTCACTGTTATATTCAGAATAACCTAATAGTAAGTGTCTTTTTCATTAAAACCTATTCTTAAGGCACACCCTTAGTGAAGACTTTGTGACTCTATTAACCAAAGGTACAGTTTACAACAACAGACTATAAAAGAGTAATTATTTCAGCTCATCTTGAACTGGACCACCACTGTTGTCAGCAACCAATTTTGAAATGCTCAAATAAAAAACTGTTTTCATTTATTGATGATTTGGAAAAAAGACGTGGGACTTTAACGCTCATTTTAGCCCACAACGAGCTAGTACTAAGGAATTTTTTGTACTGACAGTGTTTTGTTACAGTACATTCTTAAACAAGCTGTGAAAATGTAAGCACCATTTCAGTGGTTCCTGCCTGGGTTCATTTCTTTAATTGAAACCCAGGGAGTACGCGCCATGTGAGTGCTTGGTTGCTGGAGAATTCCCACCGTACCCGGCGGACACACGCCCCCTGATTACCAGGCAAACAAATCGCCGGAACTACTTTTTTCGATTCAGTGAGAGTCTTCCATTGGGCTTGGCTGCAGCTGCATGAGGCTGCGGCAGATAAATGACCTTCATTTGACTTTTAACATCGATCACTGTCAACAAAACTTGGCATATAACGGTACTGCAAACTCATAATCGTAGAAATTTTATAGTAAATGGTTGCTTCTGAATTAAAAATGAAGGCATCTAGATTGTTGTTTTTTCTTAAAGGCAATAGTACACAAACATACAGGCTAATGCCCATTTATTTACAAGAAAGGTGGTTAGGCTTTTATTTTATCCAAAATGATTGAGGCCTAAAAAATAAAAACTCATCGTCTGCTAAACATCGCAAAATAGCAAAATAGTCAAGAGGGATTCCCGTCAACTTCAATTCTTGTAGATACCAATGATACGTCCATTTGGCAAGATTATAATGACGACGATTGCCTAAAGCGCTGCAGAATTAGCAGACACTGGTTGGTGACGCCCTTGCCATTCTTTCCCCGATGAGGGAGTTCAAGTCGGCCCGGTGACCCATCCGGTTGACGCCGATGCGCATGCATGAGGCCCGGCGGATAATGGCGAGGGAGCAGCTGCAGCACCAACCAAATGTCAACAAGTCAGGCTTTGCAACTATGACCGAGAGAGCTAGCAGAACTAGAAGCAGGGAAAGACGAGACAACAACGAAATTACACCACTCTTGGGGTGTGAAACGATTCAAAACGTGAAGATTTACAAATTGAGAATAAAGACTTATAAACAAAGATAGGCCTATCCCTTTTTTACTTCAGTTTAACAAAAACATTAATTACACTCAAAGTCCAAAACAATTAAAAAAAATACCCCGAATATGGAAGTATTCCCTAGTAAGATGTTAATTAAATAAAAAAGCAGGTGTTGTTTTTTAAATCCTTTGATTTAAATCATAAAAAAATCGTTTAAATCAAGTAAATCCTGACTTTTTTCAACTTAAATCATTTGAATTGTGATTATTAAAAATCAGCTGATTTAAAGCAGCCAACCCTGATAAACGACAAAAATTATTAAGTAACAAAAAGCTAAAAGCTCACTGCTCGTGCAGCTCAAAAATGATAGCCTTTTGAATATGCAATGACGGATCAAAAACAATTGTCAACAATATCAAAATGGATATAAGTGTTAAGATTAAAAATTTAGGAGAATCAAAATTTTCATTCTGAAGGTCTAGGCCTAGGATAGGGCAACTATCTGTCATAGTTTTTTGTTTTGGTCTTGCAATTTTCCAACAGGTTGGTTGAAATCTCGTCAACTGCCTGAAGATTTTAAGAACTTTCCAACTAAAGATCTTGCTGAGCGGCTGCGTGTTTTTCTATGCAGACGCAAGAAGAGTAGATGGCGAGCCTTACTATAAACACGCTCTGTGTGGCTACGTCAAGTATACATCGATACTTAACTTCAGCACCATTTCATAGGCCACAAATCAACATCATGAGAGGCGCTGGAATTAAAGGCGGCGCAAATACTATGCTGATTGGCGTCCGAAGAAACAAAAAACGGTAAAGGACTGACCAAAAGGCATCACAAGCCAATTCACCCAGATGATCTACGTCGTCTTATGGAATCTGGAGTATGGAACACCACAACCCCAGAGGGCTTCCAAACATGGTGTTGGTTATGTGCCAGTATTACTTTTGCCGCGTCGAGTGAGGTGAAGGCTGAGGGATCTAGAAGGTTCCTTGAATTTCTTAAGGATCCTAAAGGAATGGAGTACGTTCAACTTCGATACAATGAAGCTACCAAAAACCACCCAGGTGGAGTTGCGACACTAAGGACACAAATAAGAAAATTGTTGTCCACTGGTGAACAAAACTGCCCGTTAATACACTGAGAATGTACATTGGCAAGCTGAAACAAGACGTGCGATGCACTGTACCAAAGGCCTCGCACAGGGTGTATCGTGGAATCCGATGAAGAATGGTACATGAATGTGCCTTTGGGGAAGCACAAACTAAATTCAAAAATGAAAGAACTGGTTGGTCTTTAAGGCAGCAACTTTGAGTTGTGTGCTACCAACACCTGTATAAGGGCCCAAAGCATTACCAGATAACCAAAAAAGGGGGTTGACAATTTGACTATTTCCCGTTTGAGTGGCCACAGGAACCCAGCAAGTATTCATCATATGGTAGAGATGCAAGCGAGGCAACCAGAGGCTATGAGCAGTGCACTTTCAAGCCGCTCTGGAACAACACCACCACCACCCCCCACACACCATGTTTGCCATACCAAGGACTAAACAAACCCTAGTATTACTAGCACTAGGCCAAGCGCACTCTCACTCCATTTGTACCACCCTCCCCCGCGATTTGAATTGGCCCAAAAACCCCAATGCGCAAGCATGACCATTGATTCTAGGGCAGTGGCCACAAGTCTCTTTTCCAATTGCAGCATTGAGCATATTGACCACATGAACATTCTACAAGTAAATTAAACTTTAAATTTGTAAGCTTGCATTTCAATGCTTGCATGCCTGCGTGCATAGTTGTGACACTGCAAGGGAATTCCTATGGACCTAGTTCATGTTTGTGTTTGCAGTGTGTTTTTCATGAGGTTTAATTATAACTTGAAGTTGATATGAAAAAAGTTTTGAAAAAAAAGTGATATTTTGATAGCTGAAACTGTGAATACACTGTAAATTAATTTTAATGGAACAAATCCTGCGCAGCATTATGCAAAACACAATTTGGTGGAGAATACTTCAATATAACAGACTTGTGGAACTTGTTAGAAATAAAAAAAAGCATCAAGGAACAACCTAAAATCCACAAATACAAAATTTTACAGCTAGTGCATATACTGTAAAATTACTGTAAAATATAACATCTACGCTTGTGTAAATGTATTTTTGTTTTAAATTTACATCAAACTGCAAAATATGCAGTTGTGAAAAAAATTTGGGATGGAAAAATGGAAAGCTGTACTTCACGAGGGTTTGTTGATGACAGAATTGTTGATCAGCAGATGGTGTACAGTGTAACAAAGGTCAGTGTGCACATTCCCGGTTTAGCATAGCCAAAAATGATACCTATTTTGAAGTTACTGCTACACAAATTTTGGCTGGGTAGCATTTTTTTAAGATGCTAAATATTAAAAGCATCCCATTTATGATAAATTGTCAAAAACTGCGATCAAATGTCAAACTAAAAAGGACATTTGCACACTGGAAAGGTTAGTATTTTCCGTAGAATTTGTAAATAAGTTGGACAAAATTTCTCAAGTTGAGCATAGTGTATAATTAAAGTTCACCGAGTAAATCTAATGTTAAACTCATAAAAAAATGAAATGAAAGTCTTTTGTATTTTAGGGGCTGGACAATTGACACAATTTGGCTGTTATTTCCACAAAAAAAATTTCCTGAGCAAATACTGTCGTTTCTATTGGTTTTTAATCTTCACAACATGATCGGATGGGGGAAATGGGACTTTCTTCTCCCACACCAACATGACCAATTCAATTTAAGCTGAAATAAATTGCAAGTTTGGGCATTGTGTTGAACTTTAAATCAATATGTAATTGTCATGATTGTATTCTACCTAAAAAAGTACAGGAAATTACACATTAATCTTTTTACATTAATTTTTTGTGCAAGGACTCATTACATTTTTGGGGGGGGGGGGATTAAAAATTGTATCCAAAATTATGTAGAGAATAAAGGTATGATTTTGGGAAACCGGTACTATCTTTACGACGAATGACCAAAGGCGGGGGGTAACCATATTTTAAGTGGGAAGAACGAGGCCGGAGGCCGTTCTTCCACGCAAAAATATGGTTGGTGCCTGGGTTCAATTCGTTAAAGAGAGACCGGTTCCCCAAAATCATTTACCGTATTCTCATTCTTAAACAGCTGGTATCATGTAATGTCATCTTAAAACCCAATTTCGCGATGCTTACGGCTTAATACAAAATAAAGGACTGCCACCACCAGTGCACCAAACAATCGAACAACCCGGTGAACGCAGAAGATCATACGCGACGAGGCGCAACGTTGGCAGGCGCGCGCGTACGTAGCAAAACGCGGTATGACGCACGCGCTTCAACCTAAAAAATAACTTCAATACGCAGCGCGTACTAACTGGGTTCAATAAACGAATTGAAACCGGGAATCAGCCAATGAATTGCTTACATTTTCACAGCGGTTTAAGAAAGCTCATATCCAATAGTAAGGCTTTTTTTTACAGTTTACACCACGCACCCATTGTTGACATGACGATCAGCGGTGATTGACATGACAGTCAATGACTGATTAATTTAATAAAATTCAATTTCTATTGAGATTTAGGTTGATGTGAATTTGCCCATCGCTTCACATGTTCAAAAGGAATGTAGGTGGTGTTGACTGTGTAATAGTTATTATGTTAATATTGTACAAAAAATCCTGTTTTCGTGTAATTGGGATGTAAAATATGGGGGCCTTGGTCTAGCATGCTTCGCATTTCGCGAAGAACTACAACAAGCTGTACACATGTAAATGCATGGCTGGTTCGCTGTTTGAAATTGAAATGTTTAATAGATGTTTCAAAAACACCCGGGAAAAACCCCACTCACTGGACCAGTAATAATCTTGTTCTGAAGCAGGAAAAAGCCACGTTTTGGCAAAAGTTACAAGAGAAACGTTTGCAGGATCGATTAAATATTTCCAAGGCTTGCACATGTGCATGTAAGTTTGCCACGTGCCATGCTGTATAAATCCAAGCCAGAGCACGCCGTTGCCAATAGCCGCCGTGTACAAACGCAATCGTGTTTACCACTGTTTACTGAAAAAAAAAAACACACACAAATGGTAAAGAACATTACATAAAAAAAAAATCCCCCCATCATAACACACAAAACATAAATACGTTCTATATCCAAGAAAGAGAAAATGCGCTGCTTTAATCTTCAATCCAACATCATGACATATCAAAGGAATGGTCCGTTATTACAATCAAACACATACAAAACGGCACTTCCAGTGACTTCACTCCAGTATGTCCGCGTGTATCACTCAACAACTGACAGGGACTGTGATTGTTGAAAAGCGATCCCCTTGGCGTCCCCTTACCACCCGCGAGTGTTAGTGTTACGCGGGGACTTTTTTACAGTCTTTATAATTATAAACTCCGCAATGAAACGAGTCATGATTAAGCTAAATTTTCATTCAGATTTGAAATCGCTTTATAATATCATGGCCTCAAATGACATGAGAAATACAAAGTGGAAATTCAGCAATTGTGGAGAATTTAACTTAGTTAATTAGGTTGATTGGTAAGAACTATTAAAAATCCAAATGAGAAAGTTTCCCTCTATTACGATGGCTATTAATCCCGCGCTAAACCTGGGTTTTCTTGCGGGTGATCCATTATGATTCGTGGGTACCAGGTAAGGAGTCGACGCCCTTGTTTGAAATCGAAAAAGTTTAAAAATGAATGCATTTGTATAACAATATCATTATTTGCGATAACGCCTTTAAGAATGAGAATAAAGATATGATTTTTGAATTGGTCGTCTCTCTACGTCCGCTTGAACCAGCGTATAGACCATATTTTTGCGTGGAAGAACTCGGCCTAAGGCCTCGTTCTTCCACTTAAAATAATGGTCTATCCGGGGGTTCAATCGGACGTAGATTAGACGACCAAATTCAAAAAAATCATATTTTATTCTCTAAGTATAGGCACATTGCTATGCATCATGGGATTGATTCAAAAAACACCCTCTGGTCTGTACTGTAGCATCATAACGGGAGAGAAGTCAGTCAACAGATTTTGCAGATGAGAAAAAATTACAAGGTTTCTAATAGTACCAAAATCTCCGGTATTTTTGTGCGTGTGAAAGAGGGGGGTCGAGGCTGAGGAAACAGGTATGTCTTTAATAGGCGGTATTTTTTTAAAACAATTGGGCATACCTTCTTGGCATAGACAAAGGACCGGCTCAACACACATGTTGGTACTACCGGATTAGCCATTATATTTAAGCAATTTAATTAAAATAATTTTATTTTAAGATTTAGAATAAATCAGTTCATTTGGCCAAATTTAGAATAGACCTTAGCAGATAACATGTTTAGCCTTTATTTCTAGGGTTTTAGTAAAATTAGCGCATAAAAGACAATTCATTCTTTTGCATATATAAAGCCCATATTTAATGGGAAAGTGTTAAAATTAGAGGAAAAATAACAATTTTGTTGTACTTGAACAGCAGCAAAAACATTGTGTTATTTCATTGATCAATGAGTAAGAAAAGTTTCCAAAGTATTCTGTATCTCAACTAATTCGTTCTTTGTGCTTGTTATTTTGTTTCCAAATCTGCAGGGTGGAATGGTTTCTATCCAAACTTTCTTATTGGGGTGGTTGTGGGGTCCAATGGGGTGAAGAAGCTGTAACCAGTTCCTTCAAAATGAGTCTCCTAAGACATATGGCAGCATGCATCTCAGTTGGTAAAGGATGAAAATTATCTGCAGCTGTATTTAAAAGTAGCCTTGCCTCCTAGCTACTGCTTGATAGACTATACCTATTGGTGAGTTATCAATTTATCTTAAAGTATGGTAATGAACATGTTTCTTAGGTTGCAACAACTTTTTGATCAGTGTACATCTGATCCACAATCTTAGTCAAAATAAATTGGGACACTAGCCCTCAATTGTGTCATGTAAGGAATATTTGTGATTGTTTTAAGGAAAACGTATATATTGTTTTGTTCCTCTGATTCCTTACTTCTGCAAACCCCTTTCCCGCCCCTACCAATCAATGTCGGGATATGTATGTAGGACATTTGAATGCATGTGCTTTTATTGTCCAACATTGATCCAAGGGAGCAGGGAGTTCATTTTTGTGTTCCCTGCCTTAAGGCAGAAAGACACATAGGGATCACTTTGTCCACTGTAGTTGTAGTCTGTTGTTGTTGTCTGTTGTGAAAAAGGGTTAACATTTTCCAGTAATATCTGCATACCTTGACAGATTTAATCCAAACTTGAATCATAAGTGTAACATGGAATCCCTCATTTTTGATGAGGTCAAAGGTCACATGCCAAGGTCAAAGGTCACATGCCAAGGTCAAAAGTCATGCAAGGTCAAGAAAATAGGCTGAAAATGTAAAATTGACTTCAATTGAAAAGTTGTTCAATTGGAACCAAATTTGAGTCAAAGGTGCAAAATTGGATCCCTCATTTGTTGATGAGGTCAAAGGTCACAACCAAGGTCAAAGGTCATGTGAAGTCAAGTTGTAAGGTCAAAGCTCATGCAAGGTCAAGTTGTAAGGTCAAAATGTAAAATTGACCTCAATTGAAAATTTAAAGTTCAATTGGAACCAAACTTGGTTTATGGAGATTACATGCAAACCCTCATTTGTCTATGTAAAAGGTCAAAGGTCACATATTAAGGGCAAATGTCATATGATATCATTTACAAACCACAACGGCAGGCCACACAAGCGTTCTGAGGGACGCAATGTTGTTTTTTTTACATTTAAGAAGGCAAGTATCCCAACATTTATGACTGAGATTGCAGAAGAAAAATGTGACCAGCTCCAACAAAATGAGAAAATGTCACTGGATTCTCTTTTCAGGTATTAGCCTTTGAGGGTGACATTATATGAAAATTAAGAAATTTGTTAATATGGATTTTTAACATTTTTTTTTGGACACACTATATTTTGAGTAGCATCCACTACAATAAAATATTGGACTGACCATCCAATATGACATGATATTAGATAGAAACAACACAACCCATTCTTATTTTAGTTTTGGTGGTTTTAATCCCCCAAAATATTTCCGATTCATTTAGTTTAAAAGACAAAGCTAATCCCCCGTGGTAAAAAATTAACCATCCCATACTAGCTGCGTGCACTGTTTAACCGTTTACATGTGCGGGCATAAATTGCCCTTGCTTGACGACGCACTACCGTGTCATATTAGATCAATGATATTGCATGTTTGCATACTAAACCCCGCCCACTGAATAAGAATACATGGCATTTTCAGAAAGTGTAAGTAAATAGTGATCATTTCGTCGCCCACATCACATACTGTCTTATCTGACAAAATGCTGTTTTTGAGAAAATCGCCATTGAAATTCTACCAGGAGATTTCATGTTTGTACTATGGAATTATACAATACAATTTACTTTTTAATTTGGTATTATGAAGAAAACATTCTGAAGTTTAAGTTTTAACCCTTGCTGAGTTTGAAAGTGCAATTGTATTCCTGATATTAAGCTACAAAGTCATAGGTCTGTATGTGAAACGCAAAAAAGTTGTATTTTCACATAAGACGCTAATTTCACCGTTATATTTCAATACGTTCAGATAGATCTCTATGTGAAACACGTCATGTTCATGCACGAGGCAGATACGAAGCACATAGATCTGTATGTGAAAAGCGTAAACAGCTTGTTTTACGAACAGCGTTAATTATACGCCTATTGAAATTACGTGTAAATGAAACATACGACAGTATGTGAAATCGCGATATGCAGTTTCGAGCTTATTGATCAAAATTCTTAATTAATATTTCACTAATTAGGTCACTTTCAAGATTGTAACTTTGTGCATGTATAGATCATAACATTATAAGTACATATGCAAAATATCTAAAAGTAAAAAATGTCAGATAAGACAGTATGTGATGTGGGCGACGATTTAACCAATAATTTTTTAAAGCAATCTTATTCACTTAATGTGTAATTCATGCATCTTAATGGCCCTGGTGGCCATTTTTTTCCAATAGCAGATTGAAAAAAATAAAGACCATTCTAGTAAAAAATATTGGCACCATTTTAAAGGTACAGTCATGCAGAAGACAGCTCCTGACCCAACCTCTTCCCGACTACACAAGACCACAATTTTTTTCAAAATCGGCTACAGTCTTGTTCAAACTTGCAAAATTTTACAATTTTTATCCCAACCAAATCCCGAACAAATCACGCCCCCTATTTATCATCAAAGTCCCCTTTTCAGCACTGTTGTATTGGAAATTATTGTAGTAAAGGCCCCTGTTAATGGCTAAGCATAACACGTCATATTTGTCATCATGTTAATCATGTTATGATTTTTATGCTTTGTTATTAATAAAAGTCGGGATCTGACTTTTTTAAGGCCGAGAAACAGTCGTGAATGGCATCTTTAAGACCGCTTTAAAATGCCTAAGTGTCTGTTCTTCACAAAGAAAAGTAATATAAGGTGTTGATATGACCTAACACTAGCAATTTAGAGACAAAATGGGCATTTTGAATTTGGAAGAAAATGACTGACAGTAGTGGCTTTAATGAGTATTCTTCAATCAGTATTCATTATAGCCACAAGTCACAACACCAAAAAGTAAGAAAAGCTTGAGAAATCTTGTTGTACTACAATGAATAATTTTGTAAATGACAGTTAAAGGCAAAATCATTGATTTGATAATTAGAAAATCTAAAAAATCAGTCAAAATCTAATTTTATAAATTTGTGGAGCATGCAAGTGGCCTGGGGCAAGTGGTTAAACATACCCTGCAAGCAGGCACGTAGCCAGCCCGGTGGTCCCGAGGGGGCAATTTCCCGGTAGGTGCAACAAATGTCCCGATCACAAGCAAAAATTTCCCGGTCATAGGGCAAAAGAATCCAAAAAAGAGCTGATTTATTTCCCGATTTCCCCACAAATATGTTTTCAGAGGGGGCACTCTGCCCCCCTCTGCCCCCACCTGGCTACGCCACTGCCTGCAAGTGATAAATCAATACTGCCCTAAAGTTTGACATTTAAGGCCAAAAAAAAGTTGTTGTATTGGAGCATGGAGGTAGGAGAGAAGGAGAAAGCTCTTCCCTAATTGCATTACGCAACACCGATTATCCCAATTATATCACTTAATTGGCAACTCATTGTAAAAGCATAGACCAACAAAGGCCACTTCTTGGCAGGGAGTACTCTTTCATGTTCCATGATCATCGCCGACAGAAGCAGGGCACGCTCAGTTGAACAAGATATGACCTGTGCGCAGAAAGGTATATCCCCGATGCGCAGTGGTTTGTTTACATGTGGAGATGAAACAAAGAGATTGAGTTGATTACAGCCGAAATTCTGAGTATTTCAGTCCAAAAAAATCGGAGATAGCATGTTTCAAAGATGAGTTACATTAATTCTAGTTTTTGAAAACGTGGATGTTTTGTAACGCCGTATTTCTTAAAGTATGATACTTGGAGACGAAATCTAACTTGAATTGGGAAGAAAAATGCCTATCTAAACAATGACAGCAAACTTGACAGTGCCCGAAGTTGCCCGTTTTCTCAATTTTGTCCGAAAGTTAATCATATTTACTACAGCATTGTAATGTTAGTTAAGCAGATAATGGTAAAATTGTGCATTTTGTTATAAAAGCATCAAATTTGGCAGAGAGGTAGAGAATTAAATTTGGAAAACAATTGGATATGGAACCACCTGCACAGGTCAAGTTCAATGTAACCTAGAGTTCACAAAAGGTCAAATGAGGTCAAAATACATTAAAACATGCAGAATAAGGTTGCATAACTCTAACACATCATAAACATTTTCATGCATCTATTTGTGACATACATTTCGACTTAATCAAAGAGGGTCTTCTTCATTTAAAGGGACACGAGGAGATTTTCTG
>JAMKCH010019236.1:0-22885 GCA_023653785.1 Ophioderma brevispina | reverse complement strand
CCTCATAACGGTGCGAACTGATATGGAAATATGTAAGCGCAAGACAATGCAAGAGATGCGGTGTGTATTATGCGTAGCGCGCGCGATTCTTTGCAAACCCTTGAGTAACATTTGGTTTTACTTTTACGCGTGGAACGATACCCCGAATATTCCGATTCCCGCCTATTTGGGTGTAATCAAAGTAATAGTAATACGGAGGTTGCCGTTCAAATCTGCTCAAGTCACACTAAACATGGCCCCCCCATCTCCGGGGAGAGATTACTAAGTGTTCATTACTGCTACTTCTTGATGCAATTTGAAGGATTTGACCTTTTTTTACGCTCACACATACCGTTCTTTTCTCTTCGTTCACCGGTTCCAGGTTTACCACCTTTTACAACCACCTGACCTTCCAGTGTTATACTGGGTCCTCGAAAAAAACCAGAATCATCATGTCCGTCTTTTAACTGCAAGTCCATGATCTCCAATTCCACATGCAAGTCCACTCCTTCACTTGCGGCTTTGCATTCTTCTCCAGTTGTTTCCGATGCGCCGTCGTCCTCCTCAAAATGCCTTTTGACTCATAGTGTTTGTAGGTTGGGTACGGCCGGCCTGCGATTAACCAAATCCAGTTTTTAGATGCGGTCTTCGCCACTTGGACAGATCACTCCGACTCAATGACCCGAGCAGTTCATTTTTCTCATCTAACAAATCCAGCACTTTGTGCGGGACGAGCCGCCCATCTTTGTTGTTCCACGAGGCGCTCACTTTGAGCTACTCCATGCTTCCCCGCCTCATCTGCCGCTGCTGTTGTTGCTCGCTTTTCCTGATCTCTCTTCTTTTTGAATGTTGTGCAAACTCTGTGGTGAAAGGCGATATCTTCCGCAGTGTTGAACCTTTGCCACTCCTTTGGGAATGGGCCTGCGTGCTGACAGAGTCCTTTAATTGGAGAGTGAGCGAGTCCAAGAAGATAAATGTACTGTTTTCAAATGTACTGCGGAAGAAGTTAACAGAAATTGAGAATGTTTGGTACATGTGTTACAGCACTACGTGGAAGATGTAGCTTTGTGTGGGTAGTGACTTTCTGAAAAGCCGAATTCCACCCGGCATGACCTGACTCCTGGTGGATTTCAGATTTATTCAACCCTGCAAATTCAATGAAAACAACATTTAGGAGAAGTAAGGAACTATTTTTAAGACTACCGCTACACAATTTTTAAAGTATCATGGAGTGTGAAAGGATACAAAATTTTGAAATCATTGTTAAAGTTATTTTTATTGCCATAATCTTTTTTTTTACAGCTATTACCACCTAACCTGGCAAATTGTAAGAGGGTGCAAGTCATCTGTTATGTCATCCCATGCGCCTGGGGATGCTTCCCTGGATCTGTTCCCATTGGGTGGGAAATTATAAAAAGGTCATATTTTGCCATACTCCTTTTTTTCTAAAGGACCAACTTGGGCATAGTGAGTAGGAGGTATTAGTATTTGACAACAAATCAACACAATCGTGTCAATTTTTTCACAAGATACTTATTTCAATCCCTTTATTATCATGCAGTGTTAGGGAAGAGACCCATTTTTAAGAACGAGACGGGAAACCAAACGCACATGAAACGCAGGCCCGACCGAAGGTCAAACCCGGGACCACAGTGGTTTGAAGTGAGCAAAGATCAACTGCACTAACCCAACCCTGGCGTATATTGTAGAGGGGTACAAGGCCCTACTAACCCATCTCCTGATGTTCCACTGGTCTGTCATTGTTAGGGAAATGTATAATACATACATGTAAGGTCCCTGACTCAACCGCGATTATAAAATGGGATGTTGGCCCATATTTTTCGTGGTTCTGCTGTTATTCAAGTTGCAAAAATATTGGACGAGAACAAGGTCAAGCCTCATAATAAAACTCATGCGAGACCAATAAATATTGGGCTAACATCATCCAATTTAATCATCATTTATATTTGGTTGGATCCAATCATTTTTCCCACACTTGGATTATTTTGAGGTAATTAAATTTTAACGCATGTAAACAAACCACTTATGGGCCATGTGGATATATGTTTGTGCTTTTTTTAAATACCGTGTCTTTCCATGAAAGACAGTTGCTAATTTAACTATGGTTAAAGTCTTCCATCGCCAGGTGGTCTTGGCCTCATCCTTGGGCAAAAACGAGTGTTATCAACCTCGAGCAATGTAGCCTATCGTACAATATATTACCCACCAACTTTCCAGTGAGCCCATCATTGCAAATGTGGGTAATAAAGTTTAACACTTACTTTGCTCAAGTGATCTAGATTCTCGATCAATCATGGGCAGGGTATTATAAAATGCTGTCCTTTGTGTGCATTAGAGGTGTTAAAGTGAGCTCACCATGAGGGCACCACATGGGCACTTGGCTATTTCATTGGCCATAATTGTCCCCATGTGACTCATGGTTTGTCCACCAGGCCTTCGATTGGCCCCAGGTGGTTTGCCCAGTGGTTGTAGGTGGGTATTACCAGGGCTGGAAAAAATGCCAATTTTTCCCGAGAACAACAATCATAATTTCCCTCAAGATTGCAAAATTCCCTTCATTCTATGTATTTCTTTATCAAAATTTTCCCTCCAAATAGTAAGATTCCCTGGGAACCAGTTCGCGCACTTTTTCCAGGCTTGGGTATTACACAGGTACAATGTGTTTTCCCCATAGATTTAATATCACTGGGGGTTTGTTATGGGTTCACCCAGTTGTAACCGAGACAGGTTCAATGTGGGGCCCAATTAGGGAGCTTTTAGGGCTCAGATGGACAATTCAAAATTGCTTTTAAATATGGCACCTCTCTGCATGTGAAACAAGTTGAACACCACAATTGAGTGAAAACACCAAACGCATGTTTTTGGTTGTTTCATCAGCTAAACATCTCCAAAAGATGGGAATCCCCGATTAATAGCTGAGTGTCAATGAAACAAAAATTGGGTTTTAAGTGTACTTTTATAATTAAGGTTTTATGTTTATATGTATGTTCTATGGGTCATCAAAATGTTGCCATCTGTACACTAACCTTTCTCTTAATGTGTTTATCAAAATGGTAAGTGAGAAAAGTAAATTCTTTCACAATGCAACCCTAAAATATACGAGCAAATCAGATGCTATCTTTTATCGGAATGGAAACATTTTTCTTTACGGACCGTTCATTTTAGACTTACAGTGGGATTAAAAATTCTTGGACAGGAGACACGCACACCTCTTGGTAAGTAGTGCAACAAGCTACGCGGAGGTTCACCGCATTCTGTCGACCAATCACGCATCGCGAAACAAGGTGCGAAGTTCCTCCTGGCTCGCGTGTGTTTGATTCTGTCCAACACATTATTAATCAACTGTAGTGGATGTGAGTACTCCCCTGAAACGTTCACATGGTAGAAATTCCTTTTACTAAGTAGTGTACTTTAGGTTTTCTCAGAAACGAACACGTCGACCTTGGAATGGCTAGCATTTACACATGCGAACAAAAGGCGGCACAACGCTAGAGCGAAATACTAGAGCAAATGATGACATGGCCGAGTTTGCCTTCAGTCACTAGTCAGTCATTTGCCTCGTCATTTTAGAATCAACCTCGACTCGCAGCACTGATCTGGTTGACGATTGTATCCCAAAGGTTTAGTTTTTATATTTAACACGTACTGTAGCATAGGTTGGCGGGTGAAAACCTACCTGCACGACACGACCCCCTATCCCTCTATATTGAAGCATTTGCACCAATGAGCTGTATTCTCCCTAACTACTCCCGAGTCCAGAATATACCCCAATCACATGTTGTTTACCTCTTTCATGATCATGTCCAAAATCAAATGAATAAGTTCACCTCTCGGTGCACTAAATTCACCTTTGCAGTGCGGAAAACAATTAGAATCTTGCACAGAGGTACAACGTACGCACATCGAGCAAATACATTCTACGATACATGCTAGCTCAGTCGACGGAAATTTCCAGTGTCATACATGTCATATTGTACATGGGAAGACGTCTTTCACCAGACAAGGGAGATTAGAGGGGCAATTCCAACGACAGAGAGAGAAAAAAATCTAAATTTTGAATTGAGTATTCATAACAAATTTTAGGGTATCAAAATTAAAGCTGAATGAAACGTCTAAAGTTTCCTGACATGAACTTATTTGTAAATTTTGGACAGCCGTTTGTGGTGTTGATCCATGTAAAACTATAATCTATTAATAAAATGAATTTTTGGTAAAAAATGTCAAAAATAGGCACACAATAAGCCCATGAAAATCAATCAAAAGTATTGAATTGATTTGAATAACTTATCATAATGAGCAACGTTGGACCTTTGCCAAGCAACACAAATCAGTTGTTTTTTAGTTAAAACACGCAATATTGTTCTGCATCAGCGACATCAATTTGGACAACAGTGACAAATATGTCACACGGTTACCAAAAAACGCATATTTTAAGATATTTTAAAAACCTACAAATGCATGGACTTATTACTTTTCTTAAACAATGTTTCATATTTCTCGTCACATGCAAGTGTTTGTTTGAATTGAATTTTGTAATTAGTTTGTGTTTATAAATCAAAATGAAATTTTGTTCACACACGTACTATGTCAACGTGTGAACGGTACAGGGACATCTCATTTGATACACAGGCCTTCTAATCTGAAATCCCTACAATGTTTTGAGTTTTACAAGTGCCATAACCTTTAAAAAATGCACTTGCAAGAAAGTTGATGGCCGAGTCCTAACTTTAACCTTAATGGTTTTCATCGATTCAGCGCGGTATGCAAATATATGACTGTTCAGTGACCATCATTTGCATAATCTCCATCCCACTGAAATTACCCCACACCATATCCACAAGTTAGCATCAATCATTCTACTGCTGCCGCAAGGTTGCACAAACATCACTTCTCTGTTTCAGTGGACATTCAATACAAGTACAACAGAGAACACTAAGTACTTTCCAGAACTCATCTAAACTTCTATAATTAACTAAAAACCCGTGGGTAACCTGATGTAAGTTTATGTAAACCACCTTTTAAAACCGGTTATGTCTGTAACTTTTAATTACATAGTAGACTATTTGAACTTTGTTTTTTGTTTTTTTATACAAGTTTTGTATACTTTGTGTAATTGTGGTTCATTAAAAAATACAATGTGCAAATAGAATTAGCATAAAACTTGTGCCTGCCAGTGCCTAAAGCTCAACTCTCTATCTTGGCATTGTTTGTGTATGCTCTGTTCCTATGCCTAGAGAAAATTTTGAGTGTAGTGCTCATGCATTCGAGACATTTTCCAGGCCTTGCATGGGGGTGGGGTGTGGGGGGTGGACCACCTCCCCAGCGATCCTCAAAAGAGAAAGAAAAGGAAAAAAGAGAAAAGAGAAAAGAGAAAGAGAGAGAGAGAGAGACGAAAGAAAGAAGAAAGAGAAAGAGAAATAGAAAAGAAGGGGAGAAGACCAAAAAGAGAACGTGTCAGAAGCATAAGATTGAACCAGACTGTTTGAAAACATATTGTTTTTTTACTCCCCGGTATTTGGAAATCTCCTTTTTCCAATGTCGATAATAACAAATTGCATCATCTTGGTGCACAAGATGACCCCCAAAACTAATATACAACAAATTTTCTATTCACGCGATCCCCTGGTGACATCATACCACTGACGTCACCAGCGCTCCCATCATGCTCGTCCTCTTTCCTTTCTTCCGTTCCCGCACCCCAAGGGCTCACCTCTCGGGCGACAATCAGTGTGGCTGGGTGGGAAGGGATCGACATTGGAAAAATGAGATTTCAATAACCGGTGAAGTTAAGAAACAATACTGTTTTCAAACAACTCCCTATATTTTGAAATCTCCTTAGGGTTTCCATGCTGATAATAACAAATGGCATCGACATTGAAAAACCCCTTTTTCCCAACGAGCCCCGGACCATAGGCTGGAGGTAGTTGTCGCCCCGAAAGAGACTAAACACGATTCGAATAGAAACCCCAAGCGTAGAACGAACCGAGGGCTACCCTCACAGAGCGGCCGCGGTAAGCCCTACCCTTGGACACCAGTTCGAAAGCTACAAAGGCCCTAGAACAAGTAGGCCCCACTTTCGCTCCCCGTCCACCACATAAATTAATTCCGGTTAAAGTCCCGGTAATCGACTTACCTTGAACTACATGCTCACGCGAGATCACGGAGCCGGTTCGAGGACGGCACGAGAAAAACCGCCGGCCTCGGGACTCATATCCTTCATGTATGTAGTTATGAAGGAATTGTAAGACGCCCTACCACAGTATTTAATGACTTGTTCTAGGCCGGAGGCGGCGGTGAAAGGCAGGCAGAACTTGCTACAAGCTCTGTGGAAATGAGCCGTAGCAATGTTCGCCGCCGTTCACCGCATTGGCCTGGGTGATAACCAACCCCTCGCATACCCAACGTGCCAGAGTCTCTGTCGAGGCAGCCGTTGCGATGGTTCGTGTTAATCACCACAGCTGCTCTACCCTACCACGAGGGCCTTTGTACGGGAGAGATAATATTTTGAGCTCTTATTACCGGACACCACAGACGGGCCTCCCGTAACGAGAACCTACTGACATATCCGGTAAATAACAATGGCGGTGCCCTGAATCCAGGTCGTTCATTCTTTTGAAGGAAACCCCGGGCTGAAATGGAGAGTGGCACCCAAACGTCCGAAAACTCAATTTCCCCACCAGCGACAAGTGCGTGTACGTGAGGCGGCGACGGCCCTACGCCACTCGCCATGAGGAAAATAGTTTTTGGACGTAACGGCCGCCAGACTGGCGGAACCCAGCGGCTCATACGGTACACCTGTCAACCTCTGTAGGGCGGTTGGCAGCCTGGTATGAACTGCAAGTAAGAGTCGATTCAAAGACTCTCAACTTTCGGTACTCACCAGGACTCGTTACCTTGGTGATAGAACTGAAATCGCCGACCTATATTCTTTATTGTGTTCAGTCATAGGAGGCCACTACTGATAAAGAATCAGGAATTCTGCGATCTGGCTACAGAGAAGGTGGCCTACAAATTTTTTTTTCGTCCTGCACCACTTAGCGAAGACCCGCCCCCGTCCAAAATAAGTGAACTGTGTGGACCTTCGCCACCCTCTGGCCGCCAGATCGGCGGCGTCACGAGAAAGGCCTTGCTTCTGGACACGCTCTCCGACAGCGGCCAGCTGTCGTGAAAGCGTCACAGATTCGACTGGACATCCGCAGTATTCTCCCACAGGACATGTAAGTCCCGCGGGAGCGTCCGAGGTATCCCTGTAAACAGGCTCACCAGCGGACGAAACCACGGCTGACAGGGCCACGAAGGGGGGCACGAGTATTACGTCGCAGTCGACCCTTCCGACCACGTCTACCACTCGTGGGATGATTGGGATCGGGGGGAAGGCTTAAGCCTTCATCCCCGACCATCCAAGGAAAGAGCATCCAACGCCCGCTCGGATCTCGTCCCAGGGGCAAACGCGGAAGGCTTGGCATTCGGCGGACGCAAATGCATCTATCGACGGGCGATCGAGGACCCGGAAGATCTTTTGCGCTACCCCCCTCATGAGACAGGGACACTTCAGAGAAGTGGCCTCGCTCGGATATACAGTCCCGCAGTTACTTTGTGAACGCCCAAAGGTGGAACATCTGTCAACTTGATCCCCCCTCCTCTATGCACCAACTCGATCAGGAGTCTCGTGTGAGGCACAGATGGGGGATTCTCTTCCGCCTTGGCGGTTGATATACGACACCACACCGTGGTGGTTGTCGGATCTGATGATGATCTTTGCAACCGCCACAAGTCCCCTGAAAATGATTCAGTGATAAAAATCACGCCTTCAGTATCCAGGCATGATGTGAATAGACTGTTCCAGGTCGACCATTCGACCCGAAACTGTCTCGTCCCGAAGTGCCGCCCCCAGCCCAGGCCCGACGCATCTGTTGTCAGAATGCAGGCTGGGGCTGTGGAGAAGGGAACACCATGCCCTGGAAAGATTGTTTAAAACATTAATGTTTTCTTAACTCCCGTTATTTGGAATCTCTTTTCCAATGTCGATAATAACATTGGTTGCAATCATCTTTGGTGCCCAAGATGAACCCCCAAAACTAATATACAAACAAATTTCCTATTCAGGCGATCCCGGTGACTTCAATAACCACTGAGTCACCGCGATCCCATCATGCCGTCCTCTTTCCCGAACCCCATAGGCTCACTCTCCGGGCGACACCCGTGTGGCTGGGTGGGAAGGGATCGACATTGGCAAAAGAGATTTCCAAATAACGGGAGTTAAGACAACAATACTGTTCAAACAACTCCCTCATATTTGAATCTCCTTATCCTTAGGGTTTCCAATTCAATGTCGATAATACCAAATTGCATCGACATTGAAAACGCCTTTTTCCAGACAGCAACCGACCCTAGGCCGGAGGAAGTTGTCGCCCGAAAAGAGAGACTAACACGATTCTAATAGAAAACCCAAGGAGAACGAACCCGAGGCTACCCTCAAATAGCGGCCGCGGGTAAGCCCTACCCTTGGAACACAGAGGCGAAAGCTACTAAGGCCTAGAACATGATAGGCCCCCCTTTCGCTCCCCGTCCACCATATAAGTGTTTGCCGGTTAAAGTCCCGGGAAACGACTAGCCTTGAACTAATCATGCTCACGCCGGTCGAGGACGGCACGAGAAAAACCCGCCGTCCTGGGGACTCATATCCTTCATGTACGTAGAAATGAAGATTTAAGAGCGGCCAGCCACAGTATTAATGATTTTATTAGGCGGAGGCCGTGCGGGGGCGGTGAAAAGGCAGCAGAACTTGCCCCAGCTCTGGAATGAGCCGTAGCACGTTCACCGACGTTCACCGCATTGGCCTGGGTGATAACCTCGTCAGACCCAACGTGCCAGGTCTCTTTCGAGGCACCGATGCGGAGGTCGTGTGATCACACCAGCTGCTCTACCCTACACGAAGGGCCTTCGTACGGGAGAGGTCTATTTTAGAGCTCTTACCGGATACCACAGACGGTCCCTCCTGTACGAGCACCTACTGAAATGTCCGGTATAGAAACAATGGCGGTGCCCGGAAGCCAGGTCGTTCATTCTTTTGAGGGAAACCCGGCGGAAATGAGAGTGGCACCGAAACGTCAATACTATAATTTTCCCCAGCGATAGTGCGCGTAACTCAGAGGCGCGACGGCCCGATGCCATCGCCAGGAGAACATATTTTTTGGACGTAAAGGCGGCCAGACTGGCGGAACCATCGGCTCGTACGGTAACACCCTGTCAAACTCCGTGGGCGGGAGTTGGCAATTCCCACCAGGCATAACAAGGCCTCGAAGGCGTCTGGTGTTGAACATGCCAAGTAAGAAGCGATTCAAGGACTCATCACCTTTCGGAACAGCCCCAGGGGCCGTTTCTCGGTGATAGAATTGAAACGCCGACCTGTAATTCTTTATTGTGTTTGTGTCTAGGCCACAACTGAATAAAGAACTCAGGAAGTCCGCGATCTGACGACAGAGGCATTGGGCCGGACAAATTTTTTTCCGTCATAGCACCACTTAGCGAAGACCACCCGCCACCGTCCAAATAAGTGACGTGTGTGGATCGTCGCCAGCCCTCTGGCGCCAGATCGGCAGCGTACGAGAAGGCCTTGTGTCTGGAAACCGCTTCCCTGACAGCGGCCCGCTGTCAGTGAAAGCGGTCACCAGATCGCTGGACATCCGCAGGATCCTCCCACAGGACATGTGAGTCACCGCGGGAGCGTCCGCGGTATCCCTACAAAAAGGTTCACCAGTGGACGAAACCACGGCTGACGAGCCCAGAAGGGGGCCACGCGTATTACGTCGCAGTCGACCCTTCCAACCATGTCTACCACTCGTGGAATGAGTGGGATCGGGGGGAGGCGTAGCCTTCATCCCCGATCAGTCCAGGGAAGAGGCATCCAACGCCCACGCTCCCCGGGATCTCTCCAGGGAGCAGAACGTCGGAAGCTTGGCATTTCTTTGTCGGACGCGAACAGATCTATCGAAGGGCGATGGAGGACCCCGGAAGATCTGTTGCGCCGCCCGATGAGACAGGGACCACTCGATAGTGGTCCGCCTCTGTATAGACAGTCCCGATGTGACCTTGTGAACGGCCCGGAATATGGACATCTGTCAACGTGATCCCCCTCTCTATGCACCCTCGATCAAAAGTCTCGTGTGAAGGCACAGAGTGGGAGATCTCGTTTCCGCCCTGCCGGTTGATATACGCCACCACACCGTATTGTTGGTCGGATTCTGATTAGATCTTGCAACCGGCACCAAGTCCTGAAATGAGCAGTGATAAAATCCACCGCCTTTAGTTCCAGGAACATTGATGGAATAGACTGCTCCGAGTCGACCCAGCGACAAAAACTGTCTCGTCCGAATGAGTGACCACCCGCCCCAGCCCAGACCCGACGAATCTGTGGTCAGAATCAGGTCGGGCTGCGGAGAAGGGAACACCGCGCCCCGGAGGAGATTGCTGGCAACCATCCCTCCCCCAACAGAGCGTCCCTTAACCAATGCGTCATCGGGGACCAGGCGGTCCAGCTGTCCGTTGCCGGACCGATAGTGCGCCAGAAGGTGCAGCTGGAATTGGTGCGCTACGATGCCGACAGTAATGCAGATGTTCCACAAGGCTGTCCATGAGTCCCAGAACCGAGCAAGCAGAGCACAAGCTGGCTGGCCCCGGACAGCAGAGCTAGCGCATTGAATACATTGGCTACACCTTTCCTTCGTTGGGGAACACACGACCATGCGAATATCCCAGCTGCGCCCCCCAGAAAAACTGGGAGCTGGCTCGGCCCGAAGTTTGGATTTCGATAGGTTCACGATGAACCCCAACTTCGTGATCTCCTGCCACCACCCACTTGGTGTGGGAGAGTGAGATCCCGCCCCGTCGGTCTGTAGCTCAACCAATCGTCTAGATAGATACAAGGTTTGACCCCCTGCCGTCTGAGAACCGAGCCAACGGGCTTGACCACAAACGAGTGAAGACGCGCGGCGCCGTGGACAGGCCGAACGGGAGACAAATAAGCCGAACTGTACGTCGATCTTGTTCTATTTGGAGGAAGCGTAAACCATACGTGGTCTCCGTTCTACAAAACTCAATCGGGATGTGGAGGTAGGCACCCTTGAGATCCAGATAATGTTGCCCAACAATGTTTGATTGGGCACGGAGAGCAAATGGGCCAACGTCCTCCATCCAAATTTTTTCGGATTGATGAAGACGTTGAGCGTCTTCAAATTGAGTATCGCCGCCAATCGCCCTCCGTTTTTTGGGAGCTAGAAAGAAGCTCGACCAAAAGCCACCCTCGAGAATCGAGGGGGATCGGGACTATTGCGCTGCTTGGCGTCGAAGGGTCGCTATCATCTTGAAGGACCTGACGCCTCTCCGGATCTACGGGGAGACGCGTGACCTTCCTGACAGAATGACGGGTGGAGGAGCCGTGCACTCCAGACGGTAACCGTCTGAGACTACACTCCTCGCCCAGCGATCGCCGACGATTTCTCCGCCAGCGATGCTGGTATTGATTATCGGGCCGCCCACCGGGGTGTACCCCCCGGTGGAAGTTCCGTGGACAAAGGTCCCGGAACAGTGGCCGCCAACCCGTCAAACGCCAGCCTCCTTGCGAGAACGCTGGTAAGCCTGGCTCTTCCCCTTGCCACGTCGTCCGCTTACCCCCAGACGTCCCGGAGGACGACTTAGTGACAGGCGGAGCGGCGGCAGCGAAGTTGTCGGCGTGGCCAAGCGAGGGCTTTGCTGCCTTCCTCTTAGAAAACGCTTCTTCTTTCTTCTCGAGGAGGCCGCCTTGCCCTTTCCCCTGCACCTTGGCGGGCCACCTCAAGGGTCCTTCTCGTTCGTAATCAGTTCGCAACCTGCCTCAATGGCCAGATTTCAACTCCGAACCCGAACAAAGCAACCCCGACGGGAAACGCCTGTGAGGCTGTCAGCCAGCTGCGGAGAGGCGGGCCCCGATGAGCCAGGACATTCTTACGCCACAGCACCAAGGTGCGCGACGCGAGGGCCATGGCAACATCCATGACCGTGATGCCAAACACCCCGCGGCGAGAGACCCCCGAGCGAACTCGGGTGAATCCTGGCCCAGTGGGATTCCTCACTCTTCCTTCCCCTCTTTTTTAGTATTTGTCAGCTGAAAGCGAGCATCGCATGATTGACCGAAGTCGCCCGTCGACGTCGGCCAGCTCACTCTCCCAGAACCACGAGAAGGCAGATAGGCTGTACCCCGCCCCCCCGAAGGGAGACTCTCGCGGACCTCCCGTTCGAGTTCTGGGCAACGTCGAAGATTTTCTCGTAGTCCTTCTCCGAAGGAACTCGTGAGGGCACGGTCCACCTTCTCGCTCACTCCTAGACCCATCGGCCCTTATCCGGGTCGGACAAGTACTGGTCCACCTCTCCCGAAGGTCTGAGGCAGAGCCACCGCCACCTGAGCAGAGGTCTCTGCCGCAGCACCCAACGATTGGAGGTCGCTGTCAGGCAAGACCGTCTGCTCTGCGCATGAGAGATCGAAGGCCCTAAAGACCGCTCCGAAGAATCTCATACACCTGGCGAGGACTCAGCTCAGCAAATCCATCCGCCTTGGAATCCGACGTGATCATAGACCTGCTTCACGCAGCTCCCATGTGATGTATTTTGCCGCCTCCGCAACGCCCCGACTCCTCGGACCCCTCATCGCCAGAGGCGGACTACGGACCGAGTCCTCGGTGCCCTGAGGTACCTGCCACGGAAGTGCAGGCACCACCGGGAGGTGGAACTGGAGGAGGAGAGGGTGCTGGCTGCGACAACTGACCCTGCGGCATGGCGGCTGGTGAGCCTGCGTCACCGCAGGCTGTGTCGCGGGACAAGCCCGGGGGGTACCCTGACGCCACTCCCGCGTAGCCGGCCCATGGAAAAACCATAGGCCCCAGTCCATGCCGAAAGGCATTGCGGGGGATACGCCTGGGGTGCAAGACCCATAGCGTACGCCACCCCGGGTTGGCGGGTACCCGAAGCATGGTGGAGGCGGTGGCCAAACCCCCGTAGCCAGGGCCCCGCGGGGGCTGGGGGGGGGCGCCCCGAATCCAACCCTGGCAAAGGCTTGCTGCCCGACGCGCAGCCTGCCCTAGATTGGACCCCGATACAATCCATGACCCACAGGGATCATGCCTGCCCCACCCCTTGTGCCAACCCATGTTGGCAACCCACGGGGACCAGCAAAGCGAATGCTGAGGCACCGCGCCACCCGAAGCCATCGCCCCCGACCCACACCCGCAGGTTGAGACCCCATCCAGTGGACGGATCCCGACCGCAGGCAGGGTCGAAGTCACGGGAGTAGGCGCCCAGCAAGAGTGGGTGACCACCGTACACCCGGCCGCGACGCTGGGTGACAATCGGGTACCGCACCGATCGTCGTCCCGGTCATAGGTCCTCAAAGAAGAGCAGCCCAGCTTCCTGTCCTTTTCATGCGGGAAACGCCCCCGCCTGCGCCGGACCGGGCCCATCCCGCAATCAGAACGGCAGCAAATTGGCCACCGCCGCATGGGAAAGCCCCGAACCCATACAGGGTAGGTACCACCGCCGCTCCCGCAAGGAGCCGCGGAGACCTGACGCCGCCAGTGCTCAGCCACACCAGCCCCGGAGTCCGTCTGCGAGCACTGCCTACAGCATCCCCAGGTGCAGTTGCCTGCACAGGAGGAGGCATCATCCAAGGAAACCAAGGGAGAAGCGCAACCTCAGCCTGGCTCACCTCCAGCCCCGAGGGGTAGGCTCAAGCCGAGCCCGAAGCTACCCCTCGGTCCCTATAATACTATTCTTCCTTCGGAGGCAGCGCCTCCCCCGAAGGGGAAGCATCCAGCCCCAGCCCGGTGAGCTTCAAGCCCCAAGGGCGAGGCGTATCCCAGGCCTGAAGCCACCTCGATCCCATACGGCTGGACTGAGGCCGCTCCAAGTGCGCTCCCGCAGCGGGGGTCAAGCCCGGGGGCGATCCCAGCAGGAGCGCGGCGCCGAGCCGCCGCGGTGGGTGTTGGTGCGGCCACCACCGCGACCGAAGCCCCGCAGTGCTCGGGGGAGCACCAAATGCGCCGCCTTCTCCGACAGAGCGCCGCGCCGTGTCGGCCTGCCTGAGGGAATTCCACGAGAGAACTCCTCGTTCGCCCCTCGAATCAAGTCCCCAGTGGAATCCCCGCCAGTCACACGTAGACAGGCAATGGGACTCTCCCTGGTACAAGATCGATGACGCCAGCAGGCCGGGTTGGGATCCCACTCAAACAAATTGAGCGGCATCCCCCCGGTACAGTCTTAGTCATTAAAGCGTTGGGCACACGAAATTCAAGTAAACTCAAACAATATTGTCCGTTCGAAGGACTGAGATTAAACCAAGACGTCCTTCAATAGAGGACCAAAGAAGAGAATTACAAACAAGCCCAAACAAAGAGGATGTTTAACTAGGAAACGACCTGGCTTCAAGGATGGGACTTGGAGGTGAGTAACGTTACTAGCCTGATACGCTGGACAAAGAGGGCCGGCTGTATCACGAACTAAATCTAAAGAACGCTTACAAAGAAATGAATCGCATTTAAACTAACAAATTAACTATAAGGATCAATAAACTTCTATGAAATGGGTCTGGACACTCAAACAATAGCTTGTCTGGACACACCTGTAAGGCACACAAAAGAATTGGAGTTAGTTTACTATGACCCTGACCACTGATTAAAGTCAATGAATGACTGCCCATCTGATTATAAATACCACTACCGAGTAATGGAGTTTTAGTCGAAGTATATTAAAAACCTGAAATAAAAGCCAATCTGTTACAGGTACAGGCCTCGTCTCTCCCGCCAAGGAGAGCTGTATTAATGCCGTCCGAACAGTAACACCATAAGAGTGTGTACACCCCGAACCAATCCAATTGACTCAAAGTAGTTTAATAGTTTATAATGGGGAAATTTAACGGGTTCCGAATTTTGGCAGACCAAATCTGGAAACTGCGGCTTCAGCGAATCTGGCCAGAATTCGCCGAAGTCGCAATCCAAAAAACCTAAAACCGGACTCAGGCCTACTAACGGTAAACTTAGAGTTTTTCATTCATTCACTAGTCCTGGCCGAACATTACCAGCCAAACTTTGTGAATTCTACTCGAATCGGGAGCTAACAGAACATCCCACCGCTCAAGGTAAGAGCCCCAGGGAAAGAGGACGAGCATGATGACTGCCGTGACGTCATGGTATGACGTCACCCAAGGTGGGAACAAAGATGAACAGGGATCGCTGAATAGAAATTTGTGTATAATTAGTTTGGGGGGTCATCTTGTGCCAAGATGATGCAATTGGTTATTATCCGACATTGGAAACCCTAAGGAGATTTTCAATATGAGGGAGTTTTTGCTGGGCAACCTCCACCAAGACAGAGCGTCCCTCACAATTGATTCATCGGACCCCGGCGGTCCAGACTGTCCGTTGCCGGACGATAGTGCGCCATAAGGTGCAGCTGGATTGGGCGCATCCGATGCCGACAGTAAGGCACGATGTCCACAAGGCTTGGCCATGGGTCCCAGAACCCGGAGCCAAAGCCAAAGCACAGCTTGGCTGGCCCCTGAAAGGAGCGTAGCGCATTGATTACATTGGCTACACGCTCCTTCGTGGGATACCACGACATTTGTCAAAGATCCATCTGCGCTCCCGAAAAACTGGGAACTGGCCTCGGCTCGAAGTGGATTTCGAATAGGTTCACACACGATGAACCCCAACTTCGTGATCCCCTGCACACCACCACCCACTTGGAGTGGGCGATAGCGAGATCCCTCGTTGGGCTGTAGATCAACCATCGTCCGATAGATACAAGTTGGATCCCCTGGCGTCTGAGAACCGAGCCAACGGCCCTGACGCACACGAGTGACGACTCGCGGCGCCGTGGAAAGGCCGAATGGGACTGGTACTCTTCCTTGTTTTATCTGGAAGCGTAACCATACTTGGTTCTCTCCCGTTCGATCGGGATGTGGAGTTAGGCATGCCTTGAGATCCGAGAGTTTGCCGCACAGTTTTGATTGGGCAACGGGAGCATGAGCCAACGTCTCCATCCAAAATTTCTTCTAAATTTCTTGTCTTTTCTTCGGTTTTGATGAAGACGTTGAGGCGGCTTCAGATGGAGAATCGGCCGCCAATATCGCCCGTCTTTTTGGAGCTATAAAGAAGCTCGCGATTGCCTGCTTGCGTCGAAGGTCCCTATCTGCCCCCCCTTGAAGCAGGACCTGACGCTTCTCTGGATCTAGGGGGAGCCGCGTGACCTTCCTGACAATGACGGGGCGGAGGAGCCGTTAACTCCAGACGGTAACCGTCGTAGACTACACTCCTCACCCAGCAATCGGCCGACATTTCTCGCCATCGATGCTGGTATTTGATTAAGTGGCCGCCCACCGGGGGATACCCCCCCGGCGGAAGTTCCCCGTGGGCAACGGCCCTGGAACAGCGGCCGTCAAACTCAGACGCCTTGCGAGGACGCTTGGAGGTCTGGCTCTTCCTTGCCATGCTTCCGCTTGCCTCCCCAGAACGTCCGGAGGAACAGCCTTAGAGACTGGCGGACGGCGCAGCGGAAGTTGTCGCGTGTCACCGCGAGGGCTTGTCTGCCTTCCTCTAGAAGAACGCTCTTCCTTCTCTTCTTCGAGGTAGCAGCCTTACCCTTCCCCTGCACCTTGGCGAGCACAGCCTCAAGGGTCTTCTCTTCCCTTCTTCGCGGTCGTAATCATAGTCGCAACCTGCTCACTGGTCCGATTGCAACTCCGACCCGAACAAAGAAGACCCCGACAGGGAAACCCTGTTGAGGCTGGCGGCCAGGTGGGAGAGGCTGCCCGCTAGATGGCCTAGGACGGTTCTTACGCCTCAGCACCAGGTTGTCGCGACGCAAGGCCATGGCAATATCCATCGACCGTGATGCCAAACAAACCCGCGGCGATAGAACACACGAGGCGTGAACTCTGGTGTACTCCCGGCCCCAGCCGCTGCAGTCCCAGATGGTTGAGGAGGTTCAGCTGAAAAAGCCGAGCCATCGCATATGACCGAAGTCCCAGTCGACGTCGGCCAGCTCACTCTCCCAGAACCACGAGAATGCAGACAGGCCGGACCGCCCCCCCTATGGAGACGCTCTCGGACCTCCCGTTCGAGGTCTGGCACGGCGAAAAGCTTCTTGTAGTCCCGCCAAAGGAACTCTGAGGGCACGGTCCACCCTTTGCTCGCGCCTAGACCAGGCCTTATTCGGGTCGGACAAGGTACTGGTCCACCTCTTCCGAAAGGTCTGAGCAGAGGCAAACGCCACCTGATCAGACGTCTCGGCTGGCAGCACCACAATTGGGCGCTGTCATGCACTACCGTCTGCTCTCCCGCGCATGAGATATCAAAGGCCATAAAGACCTTCGAAAGAATCTCATACACTTGGCGAGGACTCTCACTCATCAAACCCATCCACCCTGGAATCCGATATCCGTGAAGCAGAGACCTGCTTCACCAGCACTTCCATGGGGATGGATTGTGCCGCCTCCGCACCCGAGCCCGACTCCTCGGACCCATCATCAATCGCCAGAGCCGACGACGGATCCTAGTCCTCGTTGCCTGAGGTACCTGCACGAGCAGGCACACAGGAGTGGGAACCTGGATGACATGATGCTGGCTGCGACAAAGATCTCCTGCGACGCGCAGGCTGCTGAGCTGTGTAACCGGGCAGGCTGTGTCCGCAGGCACCAAGCCCGGGGGGTAACCCTGCCGCCACCCCCCCCCCGCGTAGCCCAGCCCACGAAAAACATAGGCCGGCCATGACGTAAGGCATGCGGGGATACGCTTGGTGCAACACCCCTACGTACCCCGGTTGGGCGGGTTACCCAAAGCCTGGTGGAGGCGGTGGCTGAACCCCGTAGCCCGGGCCCGCCCCCGAATCCAAAACCCTGTGCAGACTGGCTGCCCTAGATTGGACCCCGATACAAGATGACCCACATGGATCATGCCTGCCCCCCTTGTTGCCAACCCCGGTTTGCAACCCACAGGGGACCAGCAAGCGAAGGCTGACGCACGGCGGCACCGAAGCCCTCGCCCCAGGACCCACACACCCGCAGTCCGACCCCATCCCAGTGGACCGGGAATCCCTACCGCAGGCAGGGTCCAAGTCACGTTCAGTAGGCGCCCGGCAGGACTGGGTGACCACCACACCGGCCCGCGACACGGAGGTGACAGCAGGTACCGCTCCGATCGTCAGCCCCGGTACCCACCCCGCGGGCAGGGGCGCAAACGCCCCCGCCTGCGCCTGGACCCGGTGCCAATCCCGCAGCAGAGGCAGCAAGTGCCCCGCCGCGGGGGAAAGCCCAACCCAGCCAGGGTGGTAGCCACCGCAGCTCCCGCAAGGGAGCCGCGGAGGAAGACGCCGGACCAGTGCTCACGCCCGCACCAGCCCCGGAGGCCTGCGGGCGAACACTGCCACAGCATCGAAGGGGACTCCCTAGTACATGATCGCTGACGCCAGCAGGCCGGGTGGGGATCCCACTCACAAAAAAAAAAATTGAGCGGCCATCCCCCCACCAGAGCCGTGCTTGGTACATTGAAAGCATTAAGCACGCACGATTACACTCAAGAACTCAAAGATAATTGTCCTTCTCGAGGACCGTGATTACAACAAAGACAGTCCTTCAAGAAACGGACAAAGGAAGAATTACAATCAAGACAAAAAAGACGAGGATGTCTAACTAGGGTAACGACCTGGCTGCAAGGATGGGTGTGGAGATAAATTATCGGGACAGCTAAAGAGACGCTGGCACAATGGGCCGGCTGGATACGAAAACTAAATTCTAAAGAACGCCTTACAAAGAAATGAACTTCGATTTAACAATAAAGATTAACTTCTAAGAAATGGTCTGGAAAACTCAATCGGATTAGCTTGTCTGGACACAAATCTGCAAGGCACACAAAAGAATTGGACTAACAAAATTGAACCCTGAAACTGAGTAAAGTCTAGTGAATGACTGCCCAGTTTAATAATAAATAAACAAAAGAACAAACAAAGAAACATTAAAATTATATTTAAAAAACTGGATATAAAAGCCAAAGTGTTACAGGAACGGCCTCTCTCGCCAAGGAGAGCTGTATAAATGCCGTCCGAAAACTAGTAAAACATAAAGAGTGTACACCACCGAACCAATCAAAGTGACTCAAAGTCGTACTAGTTATAATGGGGAAATTTTACCGGGTTCGAATTTGCGACCAAAATCTGGAAACCTGCGGCTCAGCGATGTTGGCCAGAATCGCCGAAAGAGTCGCGATCCAAAAATCCTAAAAACGGATCAGGACAAAGCTAACGGTAAACTTAGAGTTTTCACCCTAGGCTGGTCCGAAACAAATGAACCAGCCAAACATTGTGAATTTCTACCGAATAGGGAGCTAACAGATTCATCTCACCGGTAGTAGGTAGAGCCCAAGGGAAAAGGGACGAGCATCGATGGGATCGCCAGGGTGAGTCGTGCGTTGGTGATTATGACGTGCACCCAGGATCGCCTCTGAATAGCAATTGTGTAATTCGTTTGGGGGTAATCTTGATGCACCAAGATGATGCAATTTGTTATTATCGACACATGAAAACCTAAGAGATTTCAAACATGAGGGAGTTTTAGCATAAATCCAAATATCCCAAAATTTCAAATGGATCCCTCCTCAGCCAAATAGTTTTGTTTCAAGTTTAGGCCATGGCAAATAACGATTGTGTAAATGTGCCAACAGTACTTGTGATCAAAATGGTAAAATAAATTAAGAAAGAAGACCATGGCAGTGCATGGGGCAAACCAGGAGGGTATTAGCCAGGGCATTCCTCCCTAGTTGGGTCTACCAGTGGAAATTTCGGTCGGGAGTGAAGTGGGAAAACAAAATTGTAGGGATCGGTTTCCTATGCCCCCGCACCCATATAACTATAGGTCTACGGGCCCGTCCGGTTAATTGCCAGTCTTTCAATTGAATTAATAATTAACTTTACCCTTCAAAAATACCCTCCTTAATAGCTAAAATCCAAAGCTTCCAGGGGCTTCGCCCCGGGACCCTGGCAGGGGATCTGCTCCTGAACCCCACCCATTATAGACATTGGCGCTCGCAATGGTAGTTCCCTCGGTAAGTACAAAGTTTTTAATTAATACTGTCGTCTATTCTCAGTGACAAAAGTTAGAAACAGTCTTTTTCTTTGAATGATTTATTGCCCTGCAAAAAGTGGTAATCTTGAAGGTGCTGAATAGCTCAAATCCAAGAGCTTTCAGGGGGCTTAGCCCCTGGACCCCGGCGGATCTGAATTGATTAGCTATTACCCTAACAAAATGGTAATCTTGAAGGGATGAAAAGTCAAATCAAGAGCTACGGGGGCTACGCCCCCTGGGACCCCCTGGCGGATATGCATCTGCACCCGATAGGGGCCCTTTAAATAGGCCCTGGAATCCAAAACCGTTCAGGGCTTTACAGTTTGAGCCCTATGCCAGGGCACTGGCGGGGTGCAAATGGTTCAAAGATTCAACAAGAAATGGTCTCTAAGGGCATCTACTTTGAAAGTTTTAAATGGCTAAGTGGGGCCCGAACCGCATGCCATTAGTTGCATTGTTTATACGCTCACTAGACTCCAAGGACTTCTTTAACTGCGGCATTAAACATTCTTCAGGTTACACCCCCCCCGCAAAATGTCTATAGCGACGGCACCCACTGCATTTCACAACTAAAAATCATATTAATCATTTTAGTATTAATGTATCCATATTCCAGGAGTTTTAATTGCCAATTTAAGTTAAAACACTATTGTCTATGTAATCCAAGGTTTTAATTTAGCCCGACAAGATTTATGAGCCTATCTTATGACAGACACTGCAGCAACCAATTCAGTTAATTATAAAAATAATACGCTGGCAGGCTGGAAAGAGCCCAACTTCAAAATAGGAAGTGGAAATGATGTTTAGTTGCCAATATTTGCCCAAAAGTATGAAAATGACTTTGTGCACGTTTAATTACATGTACGAACAATTTCATGTCACACTGTTTACCGAATGAAGATTAATATCAGAATTTTGACGATGATTTTCATGGTGTTGTTTACTGAAAAAAGATCAATTTGCAATTTGGAATTGATAGGAAAAAGACCGTCAAACAGGCTTACCAAGACCAACACATACATAATTCAGAATTTCTTCCACATCAAAAACGGGAAAGGCAATTTAAAAAAAAAAATATTTTATTTAATTTTAAGAATCAGACCCCATGTATGATGAAAACAGTTTATGGAAAAGGGGTTTTTCTAATGTGTTAGTATACCAAACTACCCAGTGGACTACTAGTACAGTATCACTATTATATGGGTATGAAAATTGGAATTTTAAATTGCCATATTTGTGGTAAACCTTTTGTCACACTGTTCCGGTCACATCTGGTACGGACAGTAATAATAATCCTCAACCATTTTATTGAAAGATATCACAGGAAACCCAATATCATGCATTCAAACAAAAGATGTAGCATTTGGACCAATTCACAGGTTTTGATGGTATGTACCAGCAAGAAATTCATAGGGACTTTTGGCATCACACTGTTACCAAACCTATTATTGCGTTAATAATTAAAAGAACGAAAATGTTGTAAATATTCGAAACATCACTGAAAAGGTTTTGTTTTGTACTAGTTGATTAGGTGGTAACCATTGTTTCAAGTTTTAAATTACTGAAATTGATATTGAAATTGTGGATTATTTCATAATTGTGTCAACACTGTTACCAGGGATGCCAGAGGACAGTTAATTGCTACTTGTGCTGTGAATATAAAAATGTACACACAACACACTTACAAACATCGATCCGATTTCAGGGTTGGCCTGTATTTCCCAGGGGGATGTAAATACGGTATTTACGGTAAATACCACCAGGCATAATTTTGGCCAAAAGGGGGGGAACATAAACCCTTTTGGGAAATAACGGGAAAAGACTCAAAAGTGATTTTCAAAACTAATTTTTTTTAAAATATAATGAAAATCACTAACAAACAAAGATAAAGCATTTCATGCAATAATTGACCCGGGGGGAGGGGGGGTTGATGGTGTTTTGCTATTTGTATCACTAACTGAGCTATTGGACTCAATCTTTTGATCTGTAGATTCTTGCACAATTGTAATTTATCATTTCTCTCAATAATTATTTAATAAATCAATATGATTTGTTTGTAAAGTGGATCTAAATTAGCCAAACTTAATAATTTCACTAAATTGGCTCAGGTAAAGAAAATGAACTTTCCAGCAGGCCCAGTGTGTGTACGTGTATGCTATCTTAAAATCCCACAAATACATGTTAAGATGCACAAGTAAGAATTGGCTGGATGCAGAACATCTAACTGCATGGCAACTTTTATTCTGAATTCTATCAATTCATTTCTTAATTTATCATCGTGTAGCTGGGTACTTTTTTAAGAACCAAACACCTATTTGTCACACCCAGGGTAGCCTATCTGATTAGCATTAATACTATACTTGTTAATGTTTATTATTAATTAATTAGTGGAGTGGAGTTTGAATTTGAAATTTAAAACCCTTCAAAACATACCCAGATGATTCCACACTTTATACCAACTTCCAATTTCTAACTAAAACATTCAATACATGCTCATAGTGATAAGTACAAGCCGTGTCAGCTGGCGATATGGCAAATTGAGTTCAAGAAGTACTTTACTTCTATGGCAATGAAACTTGGAGTATAAGTTAATAAACACAATAATGTAAAGGTCCTGGTAATAGTGTGTGCTATAATCATGCCAATAATTGCATGGTAAATAAGTTTAATTTAGTACAAATATCAGCTGAATTTGTTTTGATCAAATATGAAAATGCAAATAGTAAGTCACAAGGATTAGATTGA
>JAMKCH010019235.1:0-22940 GCA_023653785.1 Ophioderma brevispina | reverse complement strand
ACAGTTCATGTCCAAAAGCAACTGCTTTTCACCGATGACAGTAAACAGTTTCTTTACGTAGAGAAAACTGTTCATCCGAGCACTCACAAAATACTTCACTTGTCCATGGTTGCCCTCAAAAGAAGCGGGAAGGTTCAGATGACCAGGAATGTTGAATTTAAAAGGAAAGATGTGCGTTCCACTTCCCAAAAACCTTGTCTCGCTTATCATCTTCAAATTTTCTTCAAAATATATCTCGGATGCTCCATTTTGCTCAGCTCTCAGACCGGTGCCTCGTTTGTGTAGCCATGAAGTGTACGTACTGGCTTCTCCTTTGAAAGTTACGTTAAATTCTGTGATTTTTTGCTGACCAGAGAGGACAATCTTAACATGGCCTTGTAGGACGTCGCCTTGGCGATAAACATCCTCATTTTTGTTGTCAAACTCTATCTCAAATGCTTGAAGCATATTATTGGTGATAATGTCCGACTGTTGAAATACTTAAACCACACTAGTTTCCATAAATAATCCCTGTGGTTATTATTAACCTAGTAAATTCGCTAGGTTTGAGGAATTGTAATCACAAACCAATGGTTGAAAGTGAATCATTTCATAAGTTCAGAGTGTGTATGTTATGATAACAGTCCTTAACATATATGGTCTAGGTTTCTATTTGCTCAAATGAATCTGAAATTGCACAAGATCACAATATCAAGGAAGGAAGGATAAAAGTATTCATATGCAAATTAAAATTTGACAAACTACAGAATATTATTTAAAGGAACATTTTGTGATTCTAGCACCTTTTGTATTGCTTATTGCTCGCTAGATCTCTTTGAAAAAAAATCATCTCAAAATTACAGTTGATTTGTAATTATGCATAGTGCATTTTGAAGTCAATCACAGTGACAAAATTGATTGTGAATTTCTGGCAGAATGATCAAATTTGCATAAGAGGAGACCCACATATGACACTAGGGCCATTGGTGCAGATGACATCAAAATCTCAGCTTTTTAAAAGTTGAGTTGGGAGACAAGGCTGTGGATCACAAAATGCCCCTTTGAATAAAGTTCACCCAGTTAAAGGGGCATTTAATTGATTCCACACCTTGTCCCCCTGACTTACCTAAAAAATGTTGAGATTTTTATATCATCTGAACCGTTAACCTTAGTAATCCACATGTGCCCAATCTTACGTGCAAATTCGGTCGCATCTGTAAGAAATTTGCAAATTTTGTATTTTCTGTCCGTAAACGGACAAAAATACAGCCCAGTAGCCTATGGGACTGTGGGAAACGAGCAATTGCTCATAACACAAAACCGCAAGATCGGGATCAGCTCAAATTTTGACAATAAGCTTTTCTCAAGGATATCTAGTGATCTAGTAAAACCAAAGGTACTGAAATCAAGAAATGCGCCTTTAAAGTTCCATGGCCTGATTGCTAATAGCCTCGTCCCCAGAAGCTCCAGATTTACCGGGAGTGACGAGTGGTCAACATTTTGATATCAGAAGAAAGCTACTATTTTTCCCATTTACCCTGTGAAATCTTTGAGCCAAAGGATGTTTGGTTTGGAAGTTATGAGTGAAAATGTGCCTCATTTTGGTCAACCAATGGGGCTTACAAAATCACATTTTTATACTTGATTCATCTGATATGTGACCCCGTACCATTCTTGCGGAGGTGAAAATTCAATGAGGCGCAGGGACTTCTGTTAATCATGTTATTGTGAGGAATGTTAAGGCCTGAAATACACTATTGTGCGTTTCCATACATGAATGAAATTGTATTTAGTGGCAGGTGAGTGAGTTATATGACCGGAGTGTCCTCCAAGATAATCCGGCGTGGCACGTGCATTTGAATTCTTTCATTTTCCCTCTCCGACTTAATTGAATAGGTCCAAAACTCCAGGGGGACGAACATATCAACGCAAATCGACTATAGCTCCTGCATCAAAACGGATTGAAATATCGGCGCGAAATTTTACAGATGGGGTTTTGGAGTGAAGGCCAATCTACTAAGATAGAAACTTCATATCCTTACATCGGGCTATCCCCCTTTAAATGCTGTTTTAAAAATACTTTTTTTTTCAATCCTCACAGCATATTGTGGGTACATTTCAACTAATGCGGTTGTCTGTGAATTTCTACTAAAACAAGGAAATTTACACATCACTAGTTTCAAATGCAAGTTTCTCTGTGCTTAAAGGCATACTCCAAGATTTCAATATGTAATTTTTTGTGTATTAATTAAAATTAGTCAAACTAATATTAAAGATAGTCACTTAACTGCTCAATCCCAACGTTTGAGGTGAATTGGATTTTTCCTTTTGATGAGGGTACCAAGACCGAGAGGATCTTGGAAGCTGCAGTACATGATTCAAAGAATGTAGAATGTGGAAACTGCCTGCTTGGGTTTATTTTCATTTTTAACAATTTCTATTTATTTGTTTTAAATTTTTGTCTGGAATTTGTTAAATATTTATTTATTATTTTGATTTGAAATTTGTTTAAATTTTTGTATTTTTTATCTTGAAATGTTTGTTTTATTTTTGTTTATTTGGAATTTTTTCTCTGTTTGTTTGTTTTATTGGGCATTTTTGGTAAATTGGATTTTCTTTCTGTAATTTAAAAAAAATGAATTTTTATTTAAATTTCTGTTTGTTTCTTTATTAATTTTTTGTTTCTCCATTTTAATTGTTTTTTTTTTGTAATTATTTTTTTTTTCTGGAATTTTTTTCTGAACATGCAATTGCAAAGTAGGTCCCATACTACCCAATCCTTTAAGAATGTCTCCGAAGCTGTCCCTGAATCTAGAACATTCAGTTGCTACAGGTCCATGCTGTCTGACAGCATTGTTACGAATTGACAGAATAACACAGAGACCCGATTACAAGTTGTAGAGCTTCTTCAACAGCTAAAGGCCGCCAGCTGCATGAGCTTGCATGGTCTGCCTTCTACAATCAAGTAAAAAAATGCTTAGAACATAATGCATGCCTCTTTGAAAAATGTCCCCCCCTCTCTCCCCTATTCAATGCTGAGCCACCTCATGTACTCAACATCCTTGTCACTTCTCCCAACATTGGTTGATAGGGTGGGGAAGCTAGGGTAAGTTCCCACCTCGATTTAAAACATCAGTCAAAAACAACCACTGTAAAATACACATATTTAAAGACTGAGTGATTAATGTTCCAACAACTTTTTTTCTCCGGGTTGTAGCTACTGGCACCACCTGATTAGACCCAGGGAGTGTGAGGGAAATACCATAACCTCCCCCCTTCCAAATTGTCAAAGGTTGATCAGGAAAGCAGGATTTCTCATCAAATCCCCCTACCAACTGATGACGTTTGACCTACCAACCAAACCAACACATATAGAAAATAAAGTGATAAAGTGCATTTGACTCTTGAGCATGTGTCTTTGAAAAATATTTGATGCTCTTTGGCCTGCTGGCAAATATAGTTGAGAACCCCCTGACCTATATCTTAAACCCTGTGGATTTCATTTCTAGGAACGACATCAAAGATGGGATGATGCCAAAATACATCCTGCCAGCCAGAACTTCATACTAATGGACCTGTGCGTTAAAAGAACTGGGTGTCTGGGGTCACAGTAATAGTAATGGATTTTCCAATATATTTTACAGTTTATTTTAGTTTAATTTCTTTTAATCTTTTGCAGGCAATGTACTTGAATGGGTGTAACATTTGTAACAAATACCGGGAACACACAATAATTACTATTTAGTGGTTACATCAATTATGGTACATAGCTGATGAATACTATATATGACCATTCTTGAAAGGCTCTTGAAGGATCTCTTTTGAGCATCTTAGAACACACATAATTGCTGGGGAAGAAGCATTTTGTATTTGTTTAAACAGTTACCATAAATTAACCTTAGATGACCTTTGGACCTTTAAATTCTTCAAATACCCACATCATGTCCCCTTGACCAATTGAGCACCCAACCAGGTTTAATGAAATTCAAAGACTGATTGTAGGAGAACAGTTTGTGAAGTAATGGACACAGAGAGACAGAATTAGCTTATAATCAGAGGGAAGTAGGATGGGGGGAGAACCTTGTTCCTTGGCATATCCGTGTCTGTACCATTTTTTTTTTGGGGGCACACATATTTTCCTGGGGAAAGCATTATTAAATTTGTTATTAACAGTATAATCTTATGTTGTTTTCACTGTAAATTGTGTGTGTCCAGAATTCAACGGTAATTTTTTCGGGTGTGGGGGGTGGGGGGGGGCAAAATTCTCCACAAGGGTGGAAGCTACCCCCCTCTTGTATGCCAACGGCAGATCCTGTTAACTTGAGTAATGAGGTAATTGGAGATTCCACTCTGGACCCAGACCCATCAAATGAGACCCAAGGACATTTTATTTATTTCAAATCAGAAGGAATTCTTGCCTGACCTGAATTTGTATTCGCCTCCGCCATGGCCCAGTTACTCAGGACCTTCCTGAAAGGAAGCACATGAAGTTGCGACCCATTTGTTCATCCTGGTTTAGTCTTCAGGGGTTCGTCCGCGAAACTGAATCGTAAGTCTACACCTAACTTATGCTTGAGCGCTTGTTACTATTTCTACAAGTTGTCCCTTACGTGCGTTCGCGAACAATGGAACGTTATACAGTCTAGGATACCTTTCCGCTAACTTAGAGTCGTTATTTACGTGCTTCTAGTTGGTGCATCGTGGGTGCAATTATTTACGAGTTGGTGTTGAATGCCGTTCTAGTAAATCCATTAACGGATTTTACAAGCATATACGTGTGTTTTGTGGTGAGCCTAGACCTAGTGAACTGAAAAGTACTCGAACTACCCCTCGCGAATTTTAGAATTCCTTCTGGCATATGAGAAAACGCATTAAATTCCTATTGAATGGATCTTATAACATTAAATTATATCATAGCATTGGCCTATCTTTTTACTAATACCTGTGTACTTTCTATAGATTAGCTAAGTCTACACCGTCAACAGAAAAAAATGGCTTCAAAACCAAAGAGGTGGCTATTTTCTCATTATGAGTCATTCTTGTTGGTTGGAAAGAACAAGAAAAATATTTAAAAAAATGAAAAGTAATACAGGCCTATATCCAAATTAACACAACAAAAGGACATGAATAATATTACAGATAAGGTAAAGGCCTGCAGGCAGCAGGAAGAAATGTCGGTTAACCCATTGAAGAAATGCAAGACATAAGCGAAGAAGACTTGCACTGCATTTTATAAAGATTTCACTAAAAACTCGAATAGCAAATAAGTTGGACAAAAAGTTATGTTCTTTTTCAATGCTGACTTAGAGATTTCGAAATATTTTTGTGTGTATTAATTAGTCCTCAGAACTAATAATAGTCACCTAAAATGCTTTATTCACCAAAAATTAGATGAAAGGATTTTTTGTTTTGAGGTAGTAAACATTAATGTGTTAAGAGTACATAGAAGGCCCTACTGTAAATCAGAAATTTCGGATCCGGAATTTTATTACAATTTTGTATTTCTAAATGAGGACAATTTGAGCTTAGGTTTTAGCGATTTGTGGAATAATCATTATCTCTCCTCTCTCTCTTTCTTTCCATTTTTTTCTTGCGTGCCAGGTAGATGAGCCAGACTGTGTGAAAAGGGATGCAGGCCATTCTGTGGGATGTATTATTGCAATACATAGTCCAGAACGACATGGTGTATGATTATTAGCATGTTTAATCTCTTTTGTTAATTTATTATACATCCTCAATTGTGCTATTACAATGATTATTCAGCCAACCTGAAACAATTTTGGTTGCCATTATTTAATTTCGATAAGCCCTGTATATCAAGTTGGGCAATACTCTACACTGAAAAAACAGTGTTTAGAAACATGGTACAAATTAGTGTTTATGTATTGAACGTGCCATATCTCTAAACAAATGTCTAAACACATAATGTCAAATGCCTAGACATGTTAAGATTTTAATTAAACATGTTTAGATATTAAACAGATATTTCAAAATGTTTAGAACGTGGCGCAAAACAGTGTTTAGAAAGGTGTTTAATTTGTAATCACTGTGTTTGCAGTGTATATGCATCAACGACACTCCTGGTCTGAAATAGATTCAAGGGGGTTGCTATTATATCTTATGTTTCGTTCAGGACTGTGTCTCCCTTCATTTTCTGGAAATATAAATGCTGTTACCATGATAGATTACTAACAAGATGGATGGAATGCGAACAGCGGACCGATCCGTCCACTTCCCACACACTACGAGTGTGTTACGTGTACTATACTCGTGACCACACATAGTTTTAATCGTAAATCTGGCTTACTCGTAAGACACACGTTGCTTACGTTCAAGTTTCACGAACGCGAACAAAATCTTAGTAGTAACCTACGTCACAACTTGGGCTACGTTAGTCTTAAGAGTGCTTTCGCGAACGAACCCCAGGTTGCTAAGATGTAAACTCTATGGGGATGGACCTATTTAATTATTTTAAGTTTTCAGATTTTGATCAAACCTTTCCTCTAAAATGCCAAAATTTAATTTTGAAACATAGTTAAAGTCAAAATTCACAAGTGATGACTAAGTAATGAAGTAATTAAGGTGTATACCAAATTACAAATAAATCAAGTAAAAACATACACAGCTGTGCATGTTACACTTACAGTGTCACTATGTTTTATCATAATATTGAAGAATGTGGGATTGACTGGAATTGATGTGAACAATTCAAAATTGGTTGAGCTTGTCTGAGCATGCTTTTGTCCAACACTGTGTGTAGTGTACCATAGACAATAGGTGCAGACTGGAATCATGGATCTTTTGTTCGTAGTTACCTACCTTCCATTTAGCCTGTTATCATCGAGGTCCCACTTTTGCAAGCAATTTAGGATGGGGACAATTTGACAGTTTTAGTAAAAAAAGAAACAAAAAACAAAACACAAGGAACCAGATGTGTTTTTGTTTAAAATTACGAAGAAGAGTGCTTTGTAAATTGTATACATTTTTTATTGAGATTAGAAAAAACTACATGGCTTTTACCATCCTCGATTCAGTGACGTCAGGGTATATGCAGTGATCGCAGTATGAATCGAAGTGCAGGCATACCCACGCACGCGTATAAAGGCGGTGCAAACATTTCACCGAACGCATGCATCTGTATGAACGTGTTGACGTCGCTGAAAGAGGGAGATAATGGAGTATATAGCATTTTAGAATAAGTACAAAAGGTATGCTCTTTACCTGCAGACGCATAAATTTCACAGTCACCATGTTCCTAACCGCGCCATTCTACACTCAACACTGGACCAGTAGTAAACAGTGACATACTAGAATTAGGAGGGCAAAAATGCAAGGGAAGAGAAGGAAAGATGTATTATCAGAATTTACCTGACAATGATGAACTCTGTCTTTATCTTCAGCACAAGCACATCAGACCTGCACCAAGAGCGAAAAAGCTTTGTGGTCCTGAGGTAGGAATTCAGATAAATCTAGTTATCATCACCATAAACTACGAACGTCATAAACATAGGCAGTGGTGGCATCTCATAATGGGACCCACTAAGCATTGGTGAAACCAATTGGCCTGATGACAGAGCCCTGTGGGTCACCACTATTAAAATCATGACGGTCCACTTGGAAATCTTTGAGATTATAGCTCTAGATTGTGTTTGGCTATTCAGGGAGATGCCAACCACTAGTTGTTTCATTCATTCAGTAAGGCAGTCTATCATCTGACCATATACATGATCTGTTGTTCAAAGGCTACACCGAAGTCATGAACTATGAGCATATCTACGATGTCAAGAGCAGCATTAGAACATCATTTTCACATGTGTAGCAGTTCTGTCTCCATGCTTGTGAAATGGGACCAATAGGAGCTAAGAGGCAGTCTGCACTAGAGAATGGGCGACGGAGGTCAGTTAAATAAGTGTGTAACTGGTTGACACCAATTCTTTCAATCACCTTACTCAAGAAATGGGGTTGGACATAGGTTGATAGTTGGTAAGTGTGTCAGCAGCAATCCAGAACTGGTTTCTTCAACAGGAGTGGTATGCGGAGTATGTGAGACATTAAAGAGAAACACCGAGGACAGAGAGGAAGAGGGAATTAATCATCTTGTGATACCCATGAGGGAGATCTCAAGGCACATTTAAAACAAATGCTGATGGCAGTGGGTAATACACTTAAAGTGTGATTCTCAATTTGCAAAAAAGGTTATCAGTCACAACTTGCATAACCACTTTCAAACCTAACTACAAATAAGATTTTTAATTGGAAGACAGTCTCTGCTGTCATTCCCCTGCTGTCCCTGTGATCTGCCCCAACTATTTACATAAAATTGGCACAAATTTAGGCCAAAGTTGGTCGCAGTCCTGAAAAAAAATCAGGACAAAATTAAAATTTTATTTAAAATTTTATTCCACTTCACCCCAATATTTTGAGCAGGGTGGCAACTGTGACCCAATATTTTGAGCTGGTGGAGCAACTGTTCCCTGTCCCACAGTTAGTAACCCTGTATGGGAATAGCCCTCTCCCCGGTGAATTTCAATTTGATCTCTTAGTTCTGATCCTGTTGATCTCCTCCCCTGCTCCCACTTATCTTAGCCACAAGGGACTGTTTTATCAAAGTTATCTCAGTAAGCCATAAGGTGATTATGTAAATTGTATCTTGAAAATAAGAGATAGCGGCTATTACAAGTCTTAGTTTGGATTAATTACAAACACAAATTTGGAAATGACCGTGACAATCTGCGCTTCAATGTTGAATGTATCTTCCCCTCCCACTCCCACCAGCATTATCTTTCAAGGAAGGTTCCCAAATCCTCTTGATTTCACTTTGGCACAATTTCTTGTCGTGTCATGTCTTCTGGCTTTGCGGGCAAATACCTTGTGCTTGCCCAGTTGCCCTTGTATAATTGCAACAGCCATCAAGGAATGTCAGGATGCACGTCAGAACCTGATGACTTGGTCTTTTTTCCCTTTTTATTTCAAGAACTTGCGAACCCTGGAAGCTAAAGCCATGTAATTAGTCTGATGATGTGCCATCTGATTACTGTATAAAAGGCTAATTTCACATCAGATATTTTTGTGTCTCACACATAACAGGGTTCCTCCCAGAGAAATATGGCACTAAAACTTTAGAATAAAAATAGGGACAGCGGTCCCAGTAGTGTAACAGTGCCACCCAGTTGAAAAAGTGTCAACCAAAAGGTGTACTAAATGTTTGACAGCAGGGGTGGCACCAGGGTAAAATCATAGGAAGGGCAAAACATCATGGGGGGGGGGGGGGGCAAAAACAGTACAAAATTAACTCATATAGGTTAAAAACCCTAATTTTTATGCAATTTATTGCTTAAAACCCCTGATTTTCACCCCGCCACCCCCCTGGTGCCGCCCCTGTTTGACACCCACACTGGTATTGAGTGTTTTGTGTGCCTTGGGTGGACAGTGGAAGGGTCTGTTCTATGACAAAAGGTAGTGGTATATGAGTAGGCCTTGTGTGCCCTTGCAGTGGACTTGTCATACTCCCAGGGTCATACTACATTGAACAGTAGAATTGGTATGGGCATCAAGATAGTGGGTAGTCTTAGGAGTAGTATAGTAGATTTCCTACAGATTGCCTCAGCCATTTCACTAATTAAAAATTACACCCCTGCACCAAGTAAGGAAGCCGATACAGGAAACATCTAGCCTTGAACTGTTTGAAACCATCTTGCGAAATAGGTAACACTCGGAGCTCAACACTTACGCAGATTTTATTCCTTCTTCAAAACCCTTTCTCTTCTAAAAGATCTCTCGCAAATCACTTAAGAATTCAGAGGTTTTTTCCATTTTCTTCAGATTTCCGATATATTGCATATTAATTCAAATCATATACCTTCTCCTTCTACATCCCGTTTCTATCACCCCTACAGAGTCCTGGCAATTTACGTGGTCTAGCCTAAACAAATAAGTAAAGTAAACAAAATGCTACACTATATAAGACACTCGATACGACTACGAAAGCAATATGAGGCGGTGCCTCATAAAATATATGAGACCTCCCGGGGAGACCTCATTAAAAAGTTTAGATCTGTCCATTCACCGTGAGAGGTAAGAGGATTTATTTTAATGGCCACAGGTAAAACAGGCTAATGATACTCTTACAATATATACTAATGTAGCTAGTAAATAAATGTTGACCTAAAATACATTTCACATCTTATATAGATGGATGTTCCAATTGAAGTATCAGGATGAAAACACCATCATTATTTCATTAAACGTTATTATTTGAACATAACTTGCCTTTGACACTGCAAAATACCATTCCTTAGGGGTGCACAACACTAAATCACTCCACATTTGGGGAATGGTAGGTAGTTCCGGTAAAATAACAAAACATGTGTGAGATATTTTGCAGTCCTTTGGGGACCGGTTTCCAATGAGGGTGGTATATTATAATAAAAGTGAAAGAGTACAGCTCGATCATCGCTGAGATTATCACAATCTTGAAATTTGATTCTGTGCAGAAACTAGGCCCTCGACTTCCGGCCCTGGTCGGAAGAAGCGGCTATGAGGCGTGCACATCGGCTCGAAATAGTGGTGGCGCGGTCCAGCATGCACTTTTCTTAAAATCTCTACTAGAACTATATCAAAAATTGCAACTTCTTTGAAAGTTTCAGTTGTGATCTTTAGGGAAATTTATTCAAACATTCAAAATATTGTCACGCGGGGTGCAAATCAGAGAGCGCAATGTGTTATATTTACGTGTATTTCAATTGAGCGTTTATTTAGTGGTGTGCGCCCTTTGAAGCGCTATTCGGGACTGTCAATTTTCACTATATATTGCGATTTCGAGTCTGAAAAGACCTTAGATTTCTTTAAATTTGTAAGATTTTACATTAGACATCTATATTTCACCAATCGCATTTAAAAAAATCAATTGTTTAATGATTTAACAAAAGAAATCGCTCGAAGACTAGGGCTCATGAAAAATGGTCGATTTATGCCGTGTTTTCGCCATGGACTGCAAATCTGATTGAGATACGGATTGTTGACCACCTAGCGAAATCAAAACCGGGGTACATTGAAATTCAATATAATGGCGTGGTGTGTGTTTATGACTAAAAAGACTAATTGAATAGCTAATTATCTAGTCCCAGTTCACTTTCGTTTCTCGTTTTAAGGGAAGCGGGATGTCAAAACCGCATTTCCCTTCATTTTTGGACCAAAAAGCGTGCGTCGAGTTTAACATTGTAATTTAATACACCACACTAATCCCTAAAGGTATTTTATAGAAGAAAATAACATTGTAGGTTTTATTGACTTTATATGAAATACTTTAAGAAGAAAAAAGTAGAAAAAGTACACATCAAAGATGCGAAAATTACTATTTTCCCACCCCTACCCCTTATTATTTGCACGGCAATCCTGTCATACATGCGCTATAGTGACAGCCGCTGCGGGGGGGGGGGGGGGTGTCCATCAAATAAGCATATCCATTACTTATGTGATGTGTTCAATGTATTATTACATTACTTGAAGACAATTCAAGGTATTTGAATCTCACAAATCATACTTGGTTCCAACAAAAAACGTGTTTTAACAGATTTAATTGAGTAAACGCGGTAAAAGAGTGCCAAAATGCACGAAAATGGGATATTTTAGAATATATATCAATTAACTTGGAGAGCCATAACTCCCATTTCATGTGTCGTGGGGAAGCAAAAAATGACACTTTTTCTTAAAAAGGTCCATATTTGTAAAAAATTAAGAAAAAAAATAAAAACAATGTTTTCAAGTGTGTTCGAAGGGCACACAACACTAAATCACTCCACATTTGGGGGAATGGTAGGTAGTTCCGGTAAAATAACAAAATGTGCGTGAGATATTTTGCAGTCCTTTGGGGGACCGGGTTTTCCAATGAGGGTGGTATATTATAATCAAAGTGACAAGAGTACAGCTCGATCATCGCTGAGATTATCACAAATCTTTGAAATTCGATTCTGTGTAGAAAATAGGCCCTCGTCTTCTGGCCCTGGTCAAAAACGGCTATGAGGCGTGCACGTCGGCTCAAAAATAGTGGTGGCGCTGTCATATGCACTTTTCTTAAAATCTCTACTAGAATTATATCAAAATTGCAATTCTTTGAAAGTTTCAGTTGTGATCTTTAGGGAAATCGATTCAAAATGTTCAAATATTGTCACGCGGGGTGCAAAATCAGAGCGCAATGTGGTATATTTACGTGTATTCAAATGGAGCGTTTATTTAGTGGTGTGCGCTCTTAGCACAGCATTGGAGACAGCTCTCTTTAGGTGAGAGACAGCTAAATTGCCCATAAGTAGGGGTTATTGGGTGACAAATTTGCTAAATTTGGCCAAAAAGTGGGGTCTTTGAATGAAATTTTTACACAATTTTTTTCTAAAAAGTAGGGGTCTTTGGGTGAAAGTGTTAATAAAAAGGGGAGTCTTTTGGAGACATTCAAATATGGGGTCATTGGGAGACAATGATGCTGAAAATGGGGTCTTAACAGCCTTACACATGCGTCACCTTAAAATAGGAGTGCCCCCCCCCCCCCCCCCCGACCGGGTTGTGAGTACCTATTAAATAGAATACACGAAAGGGAGGAATGTGGCAGTGTTAATTGTGACTATTTGTTTGTTTAGCTTACTACTGCAAAGTTACCAAAAAATATATATATCACAGTAGCAGCATTTATCACCAGTATGATGTCATTTTGCATAAAGCCTGATATGCTATCTTTCAAAGCATTTAAAAAATACCTTTTTTTTTTTTTTTTTTTTGTTTTTTGATCATTGTCAAATAGATTTGTGAAAACAATTTTGTCTGACACTGCCACAAAACTGCATACTTTATACGGAAACCAAACACCCACAAGGTAATCTAAATACAGACCCATTGGAATTACGTACAGCCAATTGTAAATCTTTAATGATTTTCTTCCTTCTCTTCAATTAATTTCTTCCTCTCCCACTTCTTATTTTTCTCCACAATTTTATCCTTTCCCTTCCTGCCTATTCTAACCTCCTTTCTTTCTTTTCACAGATTGTCCAGTCATGTCTGTACACTGGATTGTCTTTCCACCTCTCGGTCTTTTTTTTTTTTTTTAAAAAGATAGTTCTTTGCCATCATTGATCCATCCCAAAAGCAATTTTCCCAAACAAAAATAACTTCCAATAACGAGTGAGTAATGGTGGATCTGTCAGGAAATGGAAAGGATAAACAATAATCCATTGTCGGAAATAGCAGCGGCTAGAAGATATACCAATTTGGCCGGCGTGGAGACACTTGTTCTTTTTTCCGCTACAACTGATTGAAAGATACGGCATCCCAGGAAAGTTGATGATGTTGCAGTAATTGAAAGCATGTGGTTTACATTGGCAGGATTTTAATATTTCAGTCTGTTCTATTGGTGGGGGTAAGTCTAAAATCTTCTGCCACTTATTACAACCAAAGTATTGTAACTCTGTTTTTAATTCCACCACCTCAGACCTGGGGGGGGGGGTCAGTGAATCAGTGAAAAAGGGTAGGTGGTAATATGTGCCACCGATATGGGTCACTTTTTCACCCTGTACTATAACAATGGCTCATTTTTCCCACCGCTACTATATAGATGGGTAGTTTTTTAGGTCATTGCTACTATATAAATGGGCACATTTTCAATTTGGTTGCACTCTGAATAAAAGGTGGTTGATTTTTCATGATTTTCAGTAAAATCATAATAAAAATGGTTAAATTTTCCAAAAGTTACTATGCAAAATTGACTAATTTTCCAAAAAAATTGAGAAAATGTTGAAAAACAACAACCCATTGCTATAATAACTTGGCATGAAAAAAGGGGGTCATTGATATACAGAAGTCTGAAAATGGACCGACATCGTGGCACTCCCCATATGGTCATTGTGTGACTACCCCTGGGCATGTACCACACACACTTTTGTACTCATACTTCCAAAGATGTCCTAAAGGCCAAACACAGAATAGGAAAGTAAAAGAAAACCTTCCAAGGGTTCATTGTTCAAAATATTTTGTGCTAGGTCATCGGAAAGTAAAGTATATACAAAGTACCACTATTGATACACCCTTGCATTACCCACACATAATGCATGCCACACACAGGTCTATGAGAATATGTGGGTTCTAATTGTGTTACCCCGAGTCAATAGTCAGGTTCCTCTCCATCCCAAGGAGGAAACTGGTAGGAAAATCTGTCTATCCCCAGCCTCAAGTGGCTTTGAATCCCCGGAGTGGATCTCTTATAAGTAATTAACCAACAGACCCGTGGGGTCCATGGGACCCCCTCCATTGGATGACACCCCTGGAAATGTTTATTCTTGCTTATTGGCAGATGATGGTCACCAGGCTTTCCTTAATCAGGATGATGATTTGTCAATGGTCATTTAGCATTTGTATTGGAAATTACACACCCGTTGCATGACTATGCTGAATGATTTATAATCAGCTGACGAATGATCGTAGTCATAAAATATATGAGGAATATTTATCAGTTTGAATCTGTTGGAAACTTCACTAATTCATGCTTAATTTATCTGTGGCAGGACTATCTGCGGTGGCATAACACCCAAGTTGCTTTTTGGTCTTGTGTATTTACATTCATCTGCAGCTGCATATAGACACATATGGACGGGGTTGTCCTGGACCATTTTCAATGGGGGGGGGGTTTGTGATGCTAAACTGTCACTTTGCTGACACAATTTTAAAAATGCTCCCAAAAATTGAAAATGGGGGATAGGGGAGGGTTGGGCAAAATGGACATTTTTGTATCATCTGCAAGATTGCAGAAAGGCACAGATCGGGATTACTTCTGGTTTTGTCTGTGTGTCGTATGCTGGTCAAAATGTTAACCCTTAATATAATATTGCATGCCGTATGCCGTTCCGTAAGGCTACAAGATTGTAAACTTGGTGGAAATGAGGGGGCGGGTGGGGTGGGTGGCATGTTGGTGAACTCATGTGACCCTTTGGCCCCCATTCACAAAACAGCAACGGCAGGCGACACTCACAGTCCGGGGACCGCGATTGTATTTTTTTGTAAATAATGCCACAATTTTGTCAGTTTAAGACCTTTCATAAAAGGCATAGTACAGTGCAGTATTGCAATCCACGAGTAGTATCTTCCCCCAAAAAATGACATGTATTAAGTGACTTAAGTCAAATATTCCAACTACATGTTTACACCGGCCCTGCTTATGGAGTCATTTTTGACTATCCAGAAGTTTTACTATACAGTTGAGGGGTTCACATTTAATATTCCAATGGAATGGTCAATGAGTAGCATACATTTAAAAAACTTAAATACAACGAAGCCAGTAGCATAGCTGGGGCACCCATGATTTTTCCCCAATAATGAACCCTTTGCCCTAAATAAAAAGGGCACTTGTCTTTCACATCTATAGGCTATCTCAATGCCCCTAGTCTGAGTCATCTTTCACATATTGAAATTTCTAAAGTCTAGGTAATGCCAATCGAAGCTACAAAATGAGCAGGAAGTCAAATTTGGTGCTAGTCCACTGAAATTTACACAAACATATGCATAACTTTTTTTTGCAGATCAGTCATTTGCAGAAGCAATCCTTGAAATTTCTCTTATTTTTATTTCTAAGCCTTAGACAAATATTAAACATGGAGGATATTCTTTAATTTACCTTCACATGATCATTTTATGTATCTATGCATAATGCATGGCATAAAATTTCACAAGTTAATATTAGTACAGAATGTCTTGTAGGTGTGGCCAAATAAGTCTGGTAACAACAACCCACTTTTTTACAGAATAAGATCAATCCATCATAACAGAATACTACAGACGAGACTCTCCAATCTTACATATACCACCAACACTTACAATTCTATTCTTTATAACACAGTTGTCTATACACACCAATGTCCACTGCTTGTTTAACAGTCCATAGTAAACTTACAGATTTGAACTTTTTTTTCATTATGTATTAAAAAATATGATGTTTAATGATTGAACACAAACTTCACCAAAACATCTGCACACATTAAAAGTAAATGTTTATTGAATACCTAATTGTCCCCAACTAATGTCAGACTTCCCATGGCTATAATGACTGCTTCCCATACAGGCATCTTCCATCAAGTCATGTTATGATATAGGAATGATGATGGTCACTGCCAACATTCAGCCAGCGGGCTTGTAAACTTCCATGTTATTGTTACAATTAATCTGATGGTAGCCCTTTAATACAGGTCGCCTGATCTAAGCTTCCTACAGTAGATTCCAAAATAAGTGAGACCTCATTAAAAGTTTTAGGTCTGCTCATTCACCGTGAGAGGTAAGAGGAATTATTTTAATGGCCACAGGTAAAAAAAGTTAATGGTACTCATACAATGTTAAGTAATGTAGCTAGTAAGTAAATGTTGACCTAAAATACATTATTTCACATGGCAAATATTAAAGGTGCAACAAGAGATTTCAAGTCATCCATATTTTCTGTGATATGTAGTGATTTCATAGATTAGATGCTCAGCAGATTCCCTACCTATTATTTGGTTACAGAAATAACTTAAAATAAAAACAAAAGGTGATTTGTATTTGCTTATATTTCAATAGAAAACATGGGCTGAATTTCATATATGCTCCTATACGAAATTACAAATTTCACAATTTTTGTACCAAAGAAACAGTTCTCAGCTTAATCCTCACAGATGGGGAGATTTTTGATGTAAAGCTTTACATCAGTGCCAAAATCAGAATTTTCACATTTTTTCGGGACACCTGTTATTTGAAATCTCTCGTTGCACCTTTAACCATTTACTCTTTCAATACCTAGGAGAGCTAGTCCAGGCACCAGTGGAATTTACACAGCAAGATTCCTACTCACGGTGTAACCCAGAGCTTAGGCTACTCCATGTGTACTCTTACCTCTACTCCAGTGGTACCCCATTGATGCCCTATTGATGCACTACCTACAACTAAGTAGTACACAAGCCACTGGGTGGATATCAGCTATGTTTACTTAGGAGTACCCAACCTATAGTGTACTCTGCAGTTGCCTGCTAGGTGACTGACGGGTACCCATGTAAGCCAGCAGTAGTGGAGTACCTATGCAGCTACTCCATAGCAGTACCTTCACAGGTACTCTTCTACCGGCTGCCTAGTAGGCAGCACTTTGGACCATAGAGGGCACCAAACATTCCATTGTTTACGACTTTCTGATTATTTTCAAGCTTAGTAACATCTATTCCCGCATCTATTTGAGTTGAGCATCACAAAAAACCCTATATATGACATTTTATAAAAGCATAACATATGTGGCCAAAATGTTAAATAATGAATAAAATTACTAAAATAATCACACAGAGCTCAAGCTCATTTGCATGGAGTACCCACGCAGGTACTCTCGCATGGGGTGACTAGTGGTTGAGCTACTGCGTGTGTACCTAGGTAGATGATTACCCCCACGTTTGCGGCCGGTGATGTGGTACCCATGCGGGTGGGTACTCCGTGGCTACTTAACAGCTACTTCACAGGTACTCCCATTAAGAAATTGGTTGTGTAGTATAATCATACATTTATACCCATGACTCTCTAACTGCCCTGATTACTTCATAAATACTTTGTCAAATTAAGTTACCAGACTCAAAGGATATTGATGACCAACAACATAGTATGCATCACAACGGTTATAATTAATCACTCCATTTAATGAGGCCATACCCACTATTACCCAGGCACCCCGAGTTACGCAGCCGGAACAGGCATGACGCACGGCACACTCATGAGGTAATGGCGAAGTTCCTTTGAAACATTCCAAGGAACTGTCATTATTGTCTGTATGAGAACTGTCAAATAGTGAAGGCTGGGGCATCAAGGTAGCTAAATGTGTGTCACTTGAAGAAGTGTGAGTGGATAACCGAAAGGGTAATGCGGTTGTTGACGCTTACCAATATCCACAAAAAACAAGATAATTACCCACCATACATTTGAAGTAAATAGATTTCATGGAATAATTATGGAATGAGTATGGAGCATAATACGTGCAGACAAATGTTTTTTCCTGTTTTGAAGATTATGACTAAACAGGTGAAGGAAGAAATCAATAGACTATCAATATTAGCTACATATTACATGTATTACAACACTCAAAATCCAACCCAAATCACAAGATAGCATCAAGTAAGTATGGCTAAAACAGTACTATAATCTTTCTTAGAACATAATTTAAAGGGCCATGACCCGATCATTAATAGCCTCATCCCCAGAACCCCAGATTTTACCATTATCATGTTTTGAGTCCAAGTGTGTGAAAACATTGGATCCAAAACATGATAATGATAAAATTGGATGATTTACGCCCAATATTAATTGGTCTCGCTATGAGTTTTAAAATATTGGGGGAGACGCAGTCGAGCCCAATATTTTGGCAACTCATACCTCGACCAATTAATTTGGGCTTAATTGATCCAATTCAAAAGTGGTCAATATTTTAGTATCTGATGAAAGCTACTATTGTTTTCATTAACCCTGTGAAATCTTAGTGATAAATGTTTGAGGATAGATTACACTGTTGTGGGTGACATAAGAATATATACGTAGATGTGTTCTATTATATGTATGAGTTTGGGTGGGTGCAGTTTGTTGTAATCAGTAATTAGCCTAAATTATTTATGCTTTTTGGAACAAATTCCACATTTTCGTGGGAGAAATACAGAATATTTCAATTTACAGAATCTGTAAATTTTAACAATGAATTGCATACAATACAGCAGTAAAGAGATTGAAGAATTGCATAAAAATATTGATACAAGATGACATTGAACAGAATTAATTACTCATTTCAATTCAGTAATGTATAAGTTGGCTTAACTTCCAGTATTTGTCACCTCTTACTAATAAATAAAATAAACTAGAAGGGTGTGTATTGTGGACAAACGGCAAATGTAATTGTTAAAATAAACAAAAAATGATGACTCTCCATGTCTCATTTGACAGGAGTTTCTTGATTTCCTGCACCTCATTAATTGAAGGCACATTAATTAAGGGAATTAAGGCAATGGTTATTTTAAATATCAAGTAGAAATGATGACTGTCTCTAATTTCAATCATCTTTAAGGGAAATCAGGGGTGGCACCAGGGGGTGGCAGGGGGAAGCTGCCCCCTAAGAGTTTCAAAATTCAGGAAAAACATGGGTTTTAAAGGTGCTTGTTCCGATTTGTTTATTGTGTTCTCTACTTGATATGAGAGTCTGGTACTTGCACATGCACCCCATCAAGTACCATGGGAAACAAACTTGTGGTTTTGATGGTAGAAGCAATAATGCATATTGCAAAGCCCTATTCAATACTGTGCTAATATTGATGGGAATGAAATGGATTTGAGGGCTCAAATTTCAGGACGACAATGAGTTTTTTTTTTTTTTTTTTTTTTAATTAAGGGAATTAAGGCAATGGTTATTTTAAATATCAAGTAGAAATGATGACTGTCTCTAATTTCAATCATCTTTAAGGGAAATCAGGGGTGGCACCAGGGGGTGGCAGGGGGAAGCTGCCCCCTAAGAGTTTCAAAATTCAGGAAAAACATGGGTTTTAAAGGTGCTTGTTCCGATTTGTTTATTGTGTTCTCTACTTGATATGAGAGTCTGGTACTTGCACATGCACCCCATCAAGTACCATGGGAAACAAACTTGTGGTTTTGATGGTAGAAGCAATAATGCTTTGTGGTAAGTGTGTAACTAAAATTATAAAGAATGACATTTATGTATCTTGTACACATTGTACTCTTGATTTTCATGTAAAGTGTGTTGATATTTCAGATGTTGAACAAAGTAATAATTGGTACTGCAGAAATTGTTTTCTTAAAGGTCCATGGCCCGATCGCTAATAGCCTCGTCCCCAGAAGCCCCAGATTATACCGGAAGTGGTCAACATTTTGGTATCAGAAGAAAGCTACTATTTTTCTCATTTACCATGTGAAATCTTAGAGCCAAATGATGTTTGGTTTGGAAGTTATGAGCGAAAATGTGCCCAATTTTGGTCGACCAATATTAATTTTACACAGTACTCTATGGGGCTAACAAAATCACGTTTTTAGCTCTCTCATAAAAACGGATTGAAATATCGGCGCGAAACTTTACAGATGGGGTTTTGGAGTGAAGACCAATCTATCAAAATGAAAACTTCATATCCTTAAATCGGGCCATCCCCCTTTAAGATCGCTAATAATGAACTTCCATTCAGTGATGGCTTTATTGATTTTCAGTGTACAATACAAAAGGGATTGAAAATAGCTCATCTAAACATCCAAGGCATTATTCACAAGATTGACTACATTAATCTTCTCTTGCATGATAATGATATTGATATATTATGTATAAATGAAACATGGTTAAATAGTGATGTCAATAACACAGAATTGAATATTGATGATTACAGTATATATAGGCTTGATAGACAAAATGGTAAAATTCGTGGGGGTGTTTTATGTTATATCAAAGATAACATTCCATCAAAACATAATGTTGATCTATTTTTTTTTTTTTTTTTTTTTTTCCAAATATATTTGTTAGTGACTTCCATGTATTTTGTTTTTATCTGTATATTATAATTGTTATGTTTTATAATTATTGTATATAATGTAACTGCTATTTTCTGTATGTGAGGGCCTGCTTGGAAAGCAGTGCTTGACACTGAAGCTGTTTTACCCTCAATAAAGAAAGATTAAATAAAATAAAATAATGCATATTGCAAAGCCCTATTCAATACTGTGCTAATATTGATGGGAATGAAATGGATTTGAGGGCTCAAATTTCAGGACGACAATGAGAAAAAATACAGCCTTTCATCTGATATCAAAATCGATACTACTTCCGGGTAAATCAGGGGGTCCCAAAGACAATTGGAACACACACTTTTATAGCAATAAAAGGGGTTAGCCTAAGTTGGGTCCCATGGATAGCTCAAGGGTGACTAAATAGGTCTAAAGATATAAGATCATATTTCCCAATATGTGGTAACATCAAACAATTTCAAACCAAAAATATGTGTTTTCATTTTACATTTTTGCAGGTTTCAGCTCTCAAATGTCAAAAAAATCACAAAATGCAGGAGTTTTTACATTCTGATGTGTTACAATCATGTTTTTTTTGGAAAATGCCCATATCTTGAGTTACATATATTTCCATAATACCCACAGCAAGGGGAGTTTCCGTAACCTGACCCATCTGACACACTTTCTTCTGACACACTTATGAATTCGGAAACCTTAACGGAATAAACATGCTTTATTCCGCAAAGGGTTTCCGAATTCATAGTGTGTCAGAAAAGTGTGTCAGATGGGTCAGGTTATGGAAACTCCCCACAGCAAGACAATTTAGTAAGAGTACACCTGCTTTCATAATCTGACAATAGGTTGTAGTGGTTTGTCAGGAAAAAATATGAAAAACCATGTATTTTGTGATTTTTGTGTATCCAAGAATTGAAACCTCTGGAAATGTAAGACAAATACACCTTTGTTTAATTATGACTACCTGTTGACAAGAATAATTTTAAACCAATTTAGTATCTGTTCAGCTACCTATGGGACCAAAATTGATAGATCGGCAGAATTTGAGCTTGTATTTTAAAGACACTATCAGTTATCCACCAGAAAGAGTCAAAATATTTTAAATTTGCAGTGAAGAATAAGTCTGTAGAATTCTCTCATGAGTTATTTTTTCCAAGCAAAAAATTTAGAGAAATGGAAGAAAATAGCAGTGTACAAAGATATGAATCTCCATCTTATTAGGTTGCCTTTGGTCCTATAACTTGTGAGGAATGTTAGGATACCCAAACTTCTTACAAACATGCAAAAATCTGTTTTTTGATGATTTGTTGGTTGCATGAGCAAATCACTGATAGTGCCTTTAATTGTGGCCCATGATGCTCAAAGCATATACCCTCTGTGACATGAAAAGGTTCATGTCTCACTAGCAGGTGTTTCATAATATTGGAAACAGCTCATTCACAGCTGAAATGTTCAGCATGTCAGCCCTCTTACTATTAGAGTTATAGCAACTAAAATCTTCACTTATTGGCAATATTTTTTTTTTTTGGGGGGGGGCTTCTATAAAGAGTTTCAGCTGTTAAGGGCAACTTAGATTTACAAATCTAAGCTGGTACTTTAGTGGATAATTTTACCCTCTTATTTTATCAGAACACCCGATGTCTGTTTTGGATTCTAATACCATTGCCCAGTGTATCAATGCAGTGAAGAGTTCAACAACTGAAGAATTAAGTAATTGTCAGAATTTTCTCTTCTTTAGAATTTGATAAAAGAGGTAATGACCCAATTCAGACCTCAAAATAAGTGGTATTCAACCAGATGTTATATTTTTACTCTGGGGTTTCATCTAAAGAGCATGCTGCCATCAATTTTTCTATCTTTTTTTAACAAAAGAGTTCAAGAATGAAAGAACAACAAGACATTCATGATCACAAACAACAAAACATAGGTACTACAGTCCCGGCAGAAGAATCGTGGCAAGTGTTATTAACACTTACCTGGCGCATATACATATTACAAAGCATTCCGCGTAAAGACACAGCTTAGCGCGGGTATCTATTATACAGAACTGCGTAAATAGGCCCATACATTTACCGCGTTGCTATGGGCGTGCCAAGTGTTACAAGTGTGGCCACAAATGTATTTGCGGACACGTCTTGGGGGCTAAACATGAGAGTAAAAACGTCAGGGGTTTTTCTTGTGTAAGAATTAGGAGTTTTGTCGGGAATTCACAGAGCTTATTGAATTTAAATTCCCCGAAACCAGTGCATTGTGGGATGGACTCAATACACCCTCTGGGCAGTCATTGGTAACTAAGTAGGAACTATTGGTGACACAATCTAATTTACTTACAGTATAAGGGAAAAAAATGGAAAATCAAGTTATTATCATGATGAGCATCTGTGATGATGATGTTGTTTAAGATGAAAATTCATTCTAAATGTGCTACA
>JAMKCH010019234.1:0-27834 GCA_023653785.1 Ophioderma brevispina | reverse complement strand
TAATTATCTCATTTTGCATACTTAATTTGCCCGAATACGCCCGAAATCTAACATTCGAGAACTCTCAGCCCCTCTCCCCATCCCCAGTTACATTACATCATCATACGCCTTCGGAACTCCCAATAAATTGTACACAAGCCTTGCGGGAAAATTTTCGTAATTAAGTTTTCCTGGTAAAAAAAAACAAAAAAACACGTGTAATTCTTGAAAGTGCTCGACTGGTTTTACAGGAGCATAGTAATGAGAAATTAAAACCTGTTGTATACTTTATTTGCATGAAGGCACTGGAGTAGGACGAACATCGGGTCGGTGGGTAGCGGTGAGCTCTGGACGCGCCATTGTGGTGCGTACGGAGTTCAACACAACCGCTGGCCATCGCGCGGCGTTGGCCGGCGCCAGGCTTCTGTTTCGCATGCATTGTCGTTATAATCTCTGCGCTCGAGGCGTTGCTTGTGGGGCTGACTTCGGGCGGCGTCGCGCTTCGGATGCGGTAGAACTCTGAAACGCACCATTGGGTGCGTTTAGGAGTTTCATCGCCGCCCAGGCACGGGGCACCGGCCTGCACTTTCACCTGCTTTGTGCGCGTTGTACTCTCTGCGCGACACAGCAGGATCTTTTATGCGTCGCACAAATCCGCGAGCGCAATTCATTGAACGCCCGCATCACAAATCCATGCCATTCTATGACGAGAGGGCAACCTTTTTGGTTGACTTCGAAACAAGAACTTGTAAGAATAAATAAATCAACTTCATGTAATAAGACGTGTTTTAAAATTTCTCTGATTATGATAATATATATATATTATATATATATATAATATATATATAATATATATTATATATACTAAGATTATAATATTATATTTTTTATACACTTTTCTTGTTACTTATTAAGATATCCGGAAGCAGGTCTTAGCCAAACAGTGGCTTTACTCAAACTCACTCTCCATTTCACTTCTTTTATTTCAGACATTCAACGACTTTGCTAGGCTTGGATGGTGTCAGGCGATTGATGCCACCAACAAACATTTGACCAAATATGCAAAACGTTTGACAATCGGTGCAATCTTTGAAAGCCCCCTCGTCTCAAAATAGTTGGGAGCCCCATTCAAGTAACAGGTAGGGGGCCCAAACCCTTAACATCGTCAATGTAAAATTACAACATGTTAAGTTAAACATCTTGAAGGTGGCATATCTATCACACACACACACGGATTGAACCTTACAGTTTTACAAATAGTACATTAAGTTTTTCTTACTAAAGTGCACTTTTTTAATACTATATAAGAAAAACACTCAGCGTTTCTACTAAAACACTTTTATAGCCATTCCGTTATTGTGAGAAAAACACACACACCAATTAATGTTAAGAAAAGAGACATTAAAAAAAAAAACACTAATGTATCCCTATAAGGTACATACCAATTGGTCTCACCCCACCGGCAAGCAAGATGATGCCTTTCTACTGGTGCATTTAAAGGATAATATGCAAATTAAAATGTCCAATTCTGAAAGGATCACATTGAAACAAAACCAAAAAATAATGATAATAATATTGTTGTCGTTAAATACTGCATACACAAAGTAAGGCTGTATGACAAAGATAATAAGTCCTGCTTATCATTACTACAGTCAAACTTTCTGTGATTTCTTAATGCATATAGAACGACGGTTTAGGAAGGAGCACTCAGAATACCCATTCACCTTCATGCGATGGAACAATCACCAACCAACGGTCGAAAGCTCATCAGTAAAATACAAATAACTCTATAATAAGTATTCCATGTTCTACATAGGCTTCAGTGTAGTTATATTGGTACCATATGTGATACTTGTTTGTCTCTCTTGAACATAACAAGAGAACGCTGAAGGAGAGCAGCGACTTCCCTTCCCACTGCATCAGAAACTTCAGAATCGGAAGTGAATCTAGCAGATGTGAAGATGTTTTGCCTGATACAGACCCATTGTTCAAATGAGAAGTCAACAGGGTCAAGATGAAACTGTCGCAGAAGACAAAAGAGGTATGCAAGTGTATGTACTACATTATTACTAGGACTGTATTTTGAAAATGGCAGGCGAGCTGTTAAAAACAAGCTCTTCTTTTTATTGGCCATTCCCAGAAGAGCTGCAGCTAGTGGAGCTGTTACGAAAATTTAATGCCATGAGACGTTTACAACTCAATCACCTATCGATGTTGTCGCATTCGGCTACTCTACCTCCCCAGAACAGCTTATTGCTACTATTGGGACCGTGCCCTAAGCTAAGACTGCATGCATATTTTTTGTACAAAATCAAAAATATGGAATAAAATAGCTTGAAATGTGCACGAAGCTTTCTGTGAAAACTGATATTCTGAACTGAAAACGTACGTTAACATTGTTCTAAACGAGCGTTTCCATAACAGGGTACTTTGCGGGCCCGGTCACATTTGGACACATCAGGCCTCATTTTGTCTTGACCCGCAAGCCGTGTCTACAAAATAAGCGTGGCTAAGGTCAATAAAGTTGTCAATATGCTATTACGTGCCCCGATAGGGTTAATTATATTTACAAATTAATTTCTGCCCGACTAATTAATGTACATAACATTTTGGTCCAGTAATAAAGTCTGAAGGCTTTTTACAATTGTCGGTACAGTAATTTTAAAGTTTGTATAAAACGAAAGCGACACGGTTTTTTTAACTAAATTTACTCCTTTCTAAGGCGAGCGATGAATCGAGCGATGGTAACCTGTTTCAGGCGCTCGCAAGGCGATCGCGCGCCTCAAAATACAGTCCCTGATTACTTTTTGATACAAGTTTATAAGCACCACTCTGATCAGTCACATTACGTATTATGTGAAATGTTTGCATTTTGAAAACTGAAGGTCTCTATTCTCTTCTGTCTGTTACATATATAATATAGGTTTTACCCTCTGCTTCGATAATGTGAATCTAAAAACGACAGCCAGACACCAAACCTGTGACAAAAAGAACAAGATGTTCAACATGGTGCAAGCCTATACGCAGCACGTGACCGGGTACCATGCATGCATCTGTCAGAACAGCGCCCATCATCAGCAGCAGTGCGAAAGATTGATCTTGAAAAATACCTGCCCTCCTCTGAAGATCACAAGTCATTAAAAGAGGAAATGATCCCGGAAACGGTCCAGATATTGGTCAACAATATACAGGCATTATCAAAATATAGAAACAACTTCAAACAAGCACCCCATGAATATGCCAAGGAATCAAGAAAAGAGTGATCTGGTGGGTTAGTTCATGGTTATGATTATGGATGTTCCCTTGGGCTACATGTGGATGGTGTCACTGTCAATGCCAACAGGAATCAAGCCATTCAAAGGTCAACATGTCTGTGCTTATTACCTGGTTTTCCCTATGACACTAGATGAATTATTCCAGGATCAGGTACACATGAACCTAAAGATTTGGACCCTTGCATGGGCCTTCTTGTTGAACTGCTGACATTAACTGGTATCACAATCTTCAGTGCTTACAAAGGTGCCCCTCTGAAGGTTAATGTAGCCTTGCTTCATTATACAGTAAGCTTTCAAGCTTCCTCCTCAGCTGCAATTGGATGCAGCTTCTGCACTGAAAAGGGAGAGTACTGCCACCAGCTTCCAAAACTGTATCTCCCAACTGTAGGAAATTCCTACCAGGAAGTCATAAACTGAGGAAAGCCATGTCTTTTTTGGCAGACACGAAGGAAGACAAACAAAATAAGACAGACCAGCGGTTACTGAAGTAGAAAACCTTTAGAATGGAGTAGGACAAAAAGGTTCAAAACAGAGCAAAGACGTTGCAAAGAACAATGAGGTGTTAGTGGTTGGTGTCAATGCCAATAAGAATCAAGCCATTCAAAGGTCAGCCTGGCCTGTGCTTAATTATTACCTGGTTTTCCCTTCCTCCCAAACGATGACACGAGGGCCATTGACGCTACATGGAATTATTCCAGGGTCAGGTACACATGAACCTAAAGATTTGGACCCTGGCATGGGCCTTCTTGTTGATGAACTGCTGACTACACAGGAGATTTTGGCCATTTTGGCTACAGATGAATAGTCGCACAGTGTGCCCATTGGCTGGAGAGGGAGTCACATCGTGGCCAGAATGGCAGATGCAAAATGGGGCCAGATTGGCATCTGCCAATTTGGGCCCACAATGGCTGTTCAACGAGTAATTGCCAATCTGGCCCCAGTTGGCATTTGAGAATTATACAGGCTCATTTTTCTATTTAAGCTATTTCTGCAAATTTCAAATATTGACTCTTTCGGATGAATCACCGATAGTGTTTTTAAATAATTTAGGCCTACATGTAAATCTTGTTTTTAAAGCTATTATTTCTTGTTAAATGAGTTGTGGAATATAGAGTTTTTCTTTTGTTTGACCTACAGCTGATAGCAAAGGGCCGGAGATATAATGCCAACAGTTTTATGAAAACAGAGCAACTGGCCACCAAGCTCTGGCAAGGCTGTGGGGTGAGGGTAACAGAGGAGTCCATCCTTTCCTCTTGAAGATGCATGCCAAGCAACAGGTAAGACCAACTACTATCAATTGGTAGTTAATAAGTTTTGCACGATAAATAAAGGTATGATTTTTGCAACGGGTACTCGTGTAGAAAGAATCAAACCTTGTAATATAGATGAGGTGACATGTGACGTCAACGCCGTGCAACAAACAAAGCACTGCCCGGCAGTATGCGTGAGCATCTGCAGGGCTTGTGCTTTTAAAATTCGCGCTCAATCAGGTGTGATAAGGCTATTAAATGCTGTAGCTGTATGGGCATGTTCTTTGCACCTCTAACATGTCAATAGACCAGGTGCTAACTTGTGTTTGTAAACATTGATGTCAACTCATCTATTATTTTGTGACAAAACAATGTAGTGACTTCATGTGCTCTTTCAGGAGAAATGAACATAAATGTGCACTTTAGTAGTTAAATAGCTAGTGTCACAATTTACCGTATTGTTCCTAATAAACGCCCCGGGGGCAGTGCATTTTTTCAAAAGGGAGGGCGTTTATTACAGTCAAAAATGGAAAGTCAAAAATCACCTTACACAAGCTTATTTTTCGCTGATCAATTACCAATAATACACAAGAACAAGCAGGGGGACGCTGTTTTCGAACCTCCCAAGGTCAAAGGTCCATACTAATTAAACTATTACAACTGTGCACAACATCGATTATGATACAGATTACGACAGTCCCCGGTCATTAAATTATGTGATTTGGGTAAGCTAACTCATTTTCTTGAATTGTTTTATCCAAAAATCGTAGGGGGCGTTTATTAAAGCAGGGGCGTTTATTAGGAACAACACGGTATGTCATATTTGTCATTTAAAAAATTGGTTGAGTTTCAAGGGTTTACCAGATGGACTAAAGCACTGAAATTCTATGCAAAATTTAGTGTGCCTTAATAATGTCAAATTGACATTTTATCCATACTAAAATTTAAGACAGATCATTGTATAGTTTACCACATTTTAATAAAAAAATTGCATTCAAGGTATAACAAATCTTTAAAATGTTGGCTTATTATATTCGAAACAAAACAGGCTCAGTGCACCCATTGGATTACATGCTTTATTCCGTCATAGTATAAATGTATGATAATGGAATAAATCCAATGGGTGCACTGAGCCTGTTTCATTTTGTTTCATCGAATGTCATAAGCCTAAAATGTTTAAGTCTTAAAGGTTGATTTGATTTCTGCTCACTAACTGCAATTGATTCATGCCAATTTTCAGATTGATTCATACATTTCAAAAGCTAGTTGCACATATTGAACTATAGTAAAATTGAAAGGTTTCTTCTCTGAGAAATAGTTATGTTGTAAGATTTACCAACTTAACATTGCGAGGGGAAATTTAATGGTGAATAAATGGAAGAGCTTCAATTTTTTTGTGACCAAAATGTCTGCAATTGAATTGTTTTGTACCTGTTTTATGTATAGATGTAACAGAGGCTACATCATTTGAAGAAGCGTGTTCAACATACAAATCTGCATGTCAAAAACTTCAACTGCTGAACAACAATTTAGAGTGGAATGATTGCCTTTGAGATGCAGCAGCAATATTATGTCTACTGGCCATTCATTACATGTACTTTTTGTCACTTTATTGCTGTTTTGCCAACCATCAAACCCTGAAGAATTGTGGCTTACACATAAAGCTAGCTTAAGTGAAGACATTCACTACAAATATTGTCAAGCAGGTCACCAAACTGCATCTGATGAGATATCAGCAAATCCTTAATGACACACTGTTTGAAATACAGCAACTGCTACAACACCATAAAAAATCCATGAATGATTTCAATCCCAACAAATGCTTGCGCAACAACCTCTTTCAGAGTGCAATTCTTCTTGAAATTCAGGATGAAATGCAGTACAACAGCACCTATATACAAGAACAAGAAGCCAAATGTCATATATACTCCAGACCAAAATGAAGCTTAAATTCTTAATTTTAACAAAGCTACATTGCTATAACAAAGGTGGACTCTTCTTCATCGATGCTCCTGTTGGAAATGGGAAAAACTTTCCTGTTCAATACGCTGTTCGTCTGCTCAGGAGGAAACACAGCTTAGCTGTTGCGGGCTTCTGGAATTGCTGCTACACTCTTAATAGGTGGCGCAACATCCCATTCCAGATTAAGATATGAGAGAAATTGCTGCAACATCCACATGCAACTTTTCTCAAAGGGATTCAAGTCGTGCAAGTATCTTAAGCAAAAATCCATTATATGGGGATGAGGAACCGTGACAGGTCACCGTGCATTTGAAGCTGTAAAACTACAATAGATACTACAGAGCCAGCAACACATTTGTGATAAGCTCTTAGTTTTGAGTCGACTTCTGGCAAATCCTCCCGGTGATACAGCATGTACAAGAGTGAATATAGTTAAATGCAGCACTAAAAAGGCTCTCCCCTTTGGAAGTATCAAACTAACTGAAATTGACAACAACATGAGGTCCATTTGCTGGTGCTAATGAAGTTGGCACATTTTCAAACTTCCTCCTTCAAATTGGAATGGAACATATCCAACCTATGAAGATGACCACATCCACTTTCCTGCCCCATCTGACATTTTGGACCACCTATTCCATTCCAGATCTACTAATTGCCACACAAGAAGGAGAATGGGTGTGTTCTCGAGCTATATTAACAACAAAAAATAAGACCGTAGAATGAAATCCATACAAAAAGGCTGCAAACACTTCCTGAAAAAAAAACACACTTTCAGAAGGTCTGATAGTCTACCACTGGATAAAATCCAACAATGTACCCAGTGGAATTTCAAAACACCTTAATGCCATCAGGTATATTCCTTCACATCAACTTCAACTGAAGAAACACTCCCATTATGTTGCTCAGGAATCTCAACCCATCTCGAGGCAATTGCAATGGTTCAAGATATATAATTACCCACATAAGCCCAAACATGATACAAGCAACAGCTACCTCAGGTGCAAATGCAGGCCAACCAATATTTATACCAAAACACTAAATATTTGGTTTTGGAGCAAATTCATGAGTAAATTTTCGATTTGAAAATTCAAATCTAAACTTGAATGTTATTGAAAAAAAAATACACACCATTCTTTCGGTTTCAAATTAGAACGGTTAATCTCTCCATTAAATAACTCCTCCTATAACAATGAATAGCAGTTCCACATACCAAAACCCATAACCCTCAAAATATTCTTCCCATTGAAAAATCTCAAAATCTATGATATACAATCAATTAATCATCCATTTAAAATTAATCCTATTTCATTTTGAAGACACTATGCACATATATCATTCCCTTTTCATGTGCACCAAACTGAAATATAACACCCACAATTTCCTTTCTCCCATCATGCTTCTTTAAAAAAAAAAAACATCTTCACATTCATTGTAGCCACTTCTAACTGACATTCATCAACACACAATAATTGCAGTTAACTAAAGTTTCAACGTTTTCAAGATATTTCACCATTGTTTACCTAAAATAACCTAAAAAAATACCAGGCCCGACCATGAATGCCTCTAGATGGTTTAGGACTAATTCATGTCCGTGGTAAATAACACAAAATACACAGCACAAATTCACACTCTATATTGTGCGCTTTGTTCATTATGAGTTTGCGTTACTGTATCTGGCATTTTGCAGGTCCATGATAAAGAAATTGATGAATTTCTGGCATCACTTAGGGCATTGTATTGTATCCAGCTCCGACGCCAGCAGCTGAACCCCACCCAACTCCTCAACCAGAATCCATGCTGTCTGAGACAAACGTGGCATCCCCGGTTGCAATGCCAACATTTCATCACCACCATGACCAGTCACTTCAACTACCAGACCAAGCATGTTGTGAGCCACCATCCAATCAGTCAGTCAAGACATGGTTATCATTATGCACATGGTTTTGTACTTAAATGTACAACCATTTTCCCTTTCACATTTAAAAAGCCCAGGGGTAAAATCAAATTAACGGGGTGGGTGGGGGGCTTGTACCTCAAGTTTTAAGCCTAAATCAAAACCCAAACTGTGTGGTAAAATTTTATGTGGGGCCATGCTTTCAATGTACTCAGGGGATAAGTACCACTGTAACCTGGAAACATTTCTAATATGAAAGCTGAAATCTTATAGCACAAATTAGCATAAGGTTCTTTCTGGTAAGCAATGATAAAGCATTTTATTTTTGTATTTCCTTCTGCAGCAATTGTGGTAAATAAGTGCCTAAATGCATACAGTTTTGCAGACAACCAAATTCAAAGAAAAGAGGCCATTCAACTATTGGGGGGGGCATGTAGGATTCACAAATAAAAAAAATTGCTTATATATACATGTACACTTGGCATTTCCATCAGTAACATGTAGTGGTAATTATCAATGATTTAACTTTTTACTGCAGACCAGATTAATTCTTGTTTTAACATTGATGTTGGAGGCATAACACTAACTGGGAAGAATATGTTAAGTTACTTAAAAAAATGAAGGCTTTCTCTTGAAAGAAATGCATTAATTTTACTGCGACCGAGTTGATGTTCACTTGCAAGGGCAATTACGTGATTCGTTAGCTTTAGAGAAGAAAACTAGCAAGTGGCTACTTTTCAACATCTTTGATGAGCAAGGTTTGGCAAATATCTCTTTCATCTTGTCAGACGAGGACTGGTCTTACTAATAACAAGCTACAATCTTTGTTCATAAGTCCTGGAACACCTGTTTAATATTTGGCAGCCTAGAAAAGAAAAGATAATAGCATGAACACATTGTAACTATAACGTTCTTTTCCCCTTCCCCATCCCCTCCCAATCAGTGTTGAAAATAATATGGTGCGAGATTGCCCAAGTGTGTCGTGCTCATGCACATTGAATGAGGGGGCGGGAACTAAATCTGCACAAAGTGTTCCAACACTTTTTGAACAGATTGTACAATATGTTGAGAGCATATGGATTTTAAGAAAGGCTATCATCTGTCTCTCTGTAGGCAACTAATTCACAAGTTAAAATCCAATGATGACACAGGAAACTGCATTTACTTAGTACAGGTGTTCTTGTCCAAATCAAAAGATAAGTTCCCCAGCATTTCCACTATGGCATATCACGTATCATCACTTTAAATAAAAAGTAGATGAGCCAAGCAAAGGCTATGGGGTTATAGATTTGCGCACGTGCAAATAGTGGGCATAATTTCAATTTGACGCCTTGATAACTTCAATGGATCCCTATTATGGAAATTCGTCATAGCTTGACAAGAAATTCAGTTGAGTCCAAATATGTTGAGGAACTTGCTATTGATTGGCAAAAAGAGCCTATTTGATTCCCAAGCTTCAGATTCCCCGATATATTATTTCTTACCTTAGGGTTCACACCACCACATAAATTGCCATTGGTTTATGTCACAATGGCCCTAATTAAAATTTTTTGCATTAACAAAGAAACTCAGTCGCTTAAATTATGCATTAACTTGGACTGCTAGACCTCTGTATCCTTCATCACAAGAATCCATAAGTTGACCAAGATTTTTCGAACTACTGAAGCATGTAGTCCAATGAGTTCGATCCCCCTCTGAAACTGAGGGGCTCTATTCAAAATATTCCTATGGGGCGGGTGTAAAAATAGTACTGTAATTACCCAGTATTAAGCCTCACAAACGTTTTTGTCTTGATATCGTCTGATTTGTATCTTTAAAATAATTTCTTACACAAAATATGGCCCAGGAAGTTCCAGTTTCTACTATTTTTTCAATTTTAATTTAGACGGTCCACTTTTTTTTTACCTTTTCCCAAACACTTTTTGGCCAGAGGTTTGCCAGACCAGATCGGAGTCTAGTGGCGTGGAATCTTTAGGTTACAGAAATGGCTGAAAGTGAAAGCAAAGGCGATTTTCATTCATTTGCTATAAGACATAGGGCTGATTTGTGATTTGCCTCCTAGATACCGAATTACAAAGTTTCACAATTTTTGTACCAAAAAATATTTTTAGCTTAATCCTTTCACATGGGACCATTTCTAAATTTTTGATAAAAAGCTTTACATTGGTCCGCAAATTCAGAATCTTCATAATTTTAGGGATGCCTGTTATGTAATCTCTCCCCCTTTCAACCTTTAACACTGACTTGTATGAACTGGAACATGTTTTCATTTTAACAGGCGAACTCGGATTTACGTTGATGCGTAACATATGTCCCCGCCGAATGTCGCGATCACTACATGCGATAAAAGCGACTACATTAGGTTACAATATGAACCCCACCCGCCCCCTCCCCACACACCACCAACACCCGTCCCACCCTCTCCCAACACCTCACCCTCCCCCTCCCGCCATCCTACTTGTCCCCCCCTGTCCCTCCCCTGACACCCACCCCACCCACCCGACACCCACCCCCTTCCCCCCCCTCCTCCGACACCCCACCTCACCCTGGTCAGAGTGGTTTTTCACATAGCGAAGGAATTTTGTATATCTGATGTACAGTTTTAGTGATACAGCATTAGCATATTTAATTGCTAATTTGTATCCTGAGCGCATATACACACACTTTCAAATGGCAAAGAAGATTGGTCGCACCATGATATGGCTTTCATGCAGTGAAGGAATTTTTGCATATCGATGCAACCGTTTTCCAAAATATAGCAATTTTGCTGATTTTTGCATATTATTAGCTCATTTGCATCATGTAATTTTTTTTGCCCGAAATGCCCAAAATAAACATTTCAGTCGAGAACTCTTCAAAAACCCCCCGCTTCCTTCCACACTTTACATCATTATATGCCTTACAGAACTCCAGATAACTTAAAACAAGCCTTGCAAGCAAATTTTCTAATTATGCAAATTAGATAGTACTTAATTACATATTTTTTTTTTTCGCCCAAACAATCAGGGTCGAAAATCATCACCCGCTTTTCTTTCCACCATTACAACATCACCGTCCTTTATGAATCCAGATAAATTGTACACAATATGGCCAAATTTACAGTTTCTGTGCAGTAATTGACCTTTTTCTTTTTCCCCTACCCTGACGCACCAGGGGAGGACATGGGGGAATTATTACATGGTTAGTAGGTGGTTTCCCCTTCTACAATAACCAAAAGTTTTGGCTACTTCTAGCTCATTCAGAAAAAAAATATGCCCAAATGATCCAGGTTAACATTTTTGTCACGTACATACAGACATAACGGACCTACTACGTACCCACAGACCTACGGACGGAGCCCATTTTAATAGTCCCCTCCCGAACTTCTTCGTTCGGCGGGGACAAAAATCCGACTTCTAGCAAGTGAATTACCAATCACTGGAATCAATTGCAATGAAACTTCAACGAACAAATGGATTGTAATGACTCCCCCAGTATTTGATTTGCAATCAGTTAAGTTTTTTTTTAAGTTATAGTTTCAATTTTTTTTCTTAAACAGGTCATAATACACTTCCCACGGCAGACAAGGAGGTAAGGTACCGCATAAGTTTCAAACATGGGCCCCATGCCATAAGTCCGATGAGATGACCCCCCCCCCCCCCCCCCCCGCATCGTGGTTAAAGCATTTATGAACACTTGTAGCTTCGCAGCTTGCAGGTTAATTTAATAATAAGATCAATTCAGAATGTGGACATCTATCCAGATAAGAACCGCTCGTTAAGAGAACAGATGAAACTGCACTTAAACAATGGTCTTCAAAAGCACAAGAAAAAGAACTGCAGTCAGTTTGCACCAACATTGTTCAACTGCATCAAAGCTACAGCCTATGATGAAGCAGCAATAGAGAAAGCAGTCGTGAAATCCTATGACTCATACTGCCTGGAATGATGGCCTCATTGCTGTTTTTTTGCATGTCATCCCTTATGCCAATTCACATGCCATGACTGTGACATCTATGGAGGGCATTGCTGAACAGGTAACATACCCAGACTGATCATCATGGCTTTGTGTAGCTTGATTCTGTTGTACGTACTCAAGACTTGCTTGCAGACAACCATGATGCTACAGTTCTATCAATGTTTTACCATACATATGAACCAACTCTTCACAACAATGGCTTCATAACACCTTGATGGACACACATCAGACCAAAAGTCTGACCGTAAAACGTTCCTGTTAACTATTAAGTTTTTGTAATTGTTGGACAATTTTATTCATTGCAAAAAATATCCTTAATTACTTGCAAAACAGTATTTCCCATAATCCTAAAATCTCTCCACCTAATGTCTCTATGAAAGTTCATCCACCACAAAAAAAAACATTGCTTATTAAACATTAACTTAAAAAGTGCCTCAGCAAAACCTCAACATTAGTAAAAATGCTGCCATTCAAAATCAATTGCATAAACAATTAAATATTCAGTTACAAATGGAAAATTCATTCTATTTCCAATCAATTTGGTCCTATCTCATGTGTATTGATAGAATTTCTTCAGTGAACAAATTACTATACTTCCCCAGTTCCCACTTCCACAACATTCCAAAGATAAAAAATACTGCAATAAACCTGCGACACCCCCTGGCAAGATGGCATTCCGGAACCGTACATCAGATGACCTTTGACCTGGTCCATGACCTTTGAAACCATCCACATATGAGGAACCCCTATTGCACTTTAATTCCAATTCTGATAGAAAATGGGATCGATTAAGCCCAATTAATTGGTCGAGCTATGGAGTTGCAAAAATATTGGGCGAAGGAAAACCCCCCAGTCCGAGCCCAATATTTTAAAACTTAGCGCGATAATTAATATTGGGCGTAATCCCAATTTTAATCATCAATGTTTTGGATCCGAATTTCCTCACAACATGATAATGGTTAAATCGGACTTTCTTCGAGACCAAAAAACCGCCCTTGAAGCAGGCGAAAACAACGCATGCACAAAATTCATAACTTTCCTTTCCACTAATTATCGGCCCCGAGTGGCACTGTGTAGTATCAGTACAAGTCCTTTACATACAGCTTTTGGCCTCAAATCCAGACACATTGAAACACTGCCATCAAACTACAGATCGGATAAACAGGTCAAAAGTTAAAATGGAGAGTATGCAGCATTGACATCATCTTCCTGCATCAGACGGATATCCTCAAGAAATGTCTAGTTTCTCATAGAAATACGAACTACTAATATAACGGCAGGGCAAAAAAAAAATATAAAAGAATGGGCAAAATGTTTAAGAAACGCAACCATGGTCAATATATCCACAAGACAGATCTTGCTCAGTGAGATGGAACAACATTCGAAAATCTAGGCAAGGAGATCTTGGAACATGGAACTGAAATCAAGAAATACAGTGAACCCTTAAAACGCGAGAAGGTGAACTCCAAAATCTTTTGAGCGTTGGACTTAAGGCCCATTTAAGTCACAGAGTGATGGAAGGTACTATGTAGCCTGTCATTGAAAAGAGCGTGGCGTAAATTTCTTTGACATTGGGGGGGATGGGTGATGATGAAAAATTTATGAATGAACCTGAGTTTGCTGAAAAGATCCATTACTAGCACATGTTTGGCGCGCGAGCGCGTAAAAAATTTTGCCATTAGAAGCTAAAATCACTAATGTAATTGTAATTAAACACAATCGCACAAAGCGCGCTAAAATTTCCGTTTTTTAAACTATTATGTTAAAATGTGAGGTTTTTTTGGCCAATAAACACATGAAACCGGCATCAACATTGGGGGGATGATCGTATGTGACCATCCCCCCTCATCAAAATATTAATTGGGGGGATATATCCCCCCCATCCCCCCGGGATTACGCCTATTGGAAAAGAAGCGCCTATCATACATGAGAGCCATTTCTGTATGGTTCCTTAAAATATGAGATTTGTGCACCCTGGCCTGGTGATTAATTTTATCAATATATCACCTTGAAGGGGGGTGTCCCTAACCCAACTAAATCACAATTTTTCATAATGTGAGATTTTGTTTGATTCGTTGACCAATGATATCAGTTCTTGAGATTTAGTGATATTTTAACACATCTTATTTTTTGTCCTTGTGATATTTTGTGCGATTCGGTGTTGAAAGCAACAGATTTGAGAAGCTTGATCAAGTACCAATCATGTAGGCACTAAGGACTGTACCGACAACCAGAAGCCAGAGCGGGCAATCGCTGAATAAAAACAGTACAGGAGGTAAACTTCGCATTCCACAAGTTTAAGTGGCGTTCTACAATTTTTTCCCCGAAGTGATAACGCCAAGCATCAGGAACGATTAAACAAACTCACTGTCCGTGGTTAGGAAAGTTGCTGCTGACAGTCTAGCACACTAATTGACAATGAGACTATCTTCAGATGAAATCCTCGCTTGATCAAGCTTTACGTAAATTTCTCGCGTCTCCTAAATCTTGATATGCTATATGGCCAAGCTTATGATCAACACTTATTAATTTGAGTTGTTGATGTCAAATCATATCCGTTTCAGATGAGAATTTCATCGAAAGACGCTCTTAGTAAATGCGGCTAATCAACTACTTCCGGAGTCAAAGATTGTAGTACTTTGTAATTATTGACACATATTCTTTATTTTCATTTTTATTCTTGTAATCAGCTTTTTGTTGTTTATCTTTTTTATATTAAGGCACCGCTGGATGAAGACAGGTAATTGAGCTCTCTCCAATGTCACACCACTAATTGCTGAACAAACATTTAATCTCAATTTCCTGTCACACAGTTCAGTAAACATGTACCCATTTACATTATACTACCAGGACCTTTGTGTAGGAAATGATATTTTAAATGTCCTTGTCTTTCCCATATAATTCTGAGTCCATGTTTTATAACATACTAATAATGAATTCTCTCATTTCTTAACAAAGTAATGTTATATATTCAAATATTAAATGATACTTTTTAATTAAAATTTGACCTATAGAAATGCACAAACCAGATGATCACATGATAGTATTACATAATATGGCGGGAAAATGGTAAGTAAGGAGCAGAAAAACATCTAAACGTTCCCACTATAACATAGTGTCCTCTTGGAGGACATGACCAAGGGAGGAGGAGAGACAGAATTGTATGTTGATGAGGATAGACAAAAAATGGGTGAAAAATCCAAGAAATCAGAGAAGGAAGAGAACGGAAAGAAGCAGCCGCAAGAGATTGCGCAGGAGCGGGCCCATCAGCAGCTGCTGTCCCACCGAAGGAGGGAGGGAAAAGAAAGAAGCAGAAGCAGCATGCCAAAAGAGATTCGGCAGGAGCGGGCCCATCAGCAGCTGCTGTCCCACCAGGGTAAGAGGGGATAGATGAGGCTGAATGCCTGAAAATAGCCGAATACTACCAAAGATTGAAAGCAGCTGGATTATGAGGTATGATATGAGCACTTCTGAGCAGCTAACTGAGGAATATGTCAGCAATATCGAGGCAACATCTGCTGAAGAAGTTAGCCCGATGGACCCAAATGTAACTGGGTCAGATGATGCGGAAACGTCGGATACTAGTATGGAAGAGAGACCTGCTGCCGAAACATCGGCCAATATCGTAGACAAGGGAACAGATGATGGGAGAGCTTCCGGTGCTGAAACCTCCGGCGATGATATGGATGAAGGTGATGGCAGAGGAGGGGACGATGGCAGCGATGAATATCTGCCAGATGACCAGTCATCTCAGTCAGATGATTCAGATAGAGAGGCCCCAATCCAAGAAGAGTATGCTGACAATGATGAGAGTTCATCCTTATCAGAGTCTTCCTCCAACTGATGCCGAGGCAGAGGATGAGGGCCAACAAGAGAGACATCGTCGGAGAGCACTGACCCCAAACAGTGACGATGACCCTTCATCACCTGACACCGGTGATGAGGATGAAGCTATACCCGACATCCATGGGTGGAGCCGACCATACTGGCCCCTCAGATTTAACATCTTCAGAGGGCCAACGCCATCAGAGCCAACATTTGCCACTGACGGAATGACACCCATGGGATTCCTTCTCAAATTCTTCCCACTTAGCTTGATGAAACTGATCGTTGGATGGACGAATATCCGCCTTCGGGCCGCCATCACGCAGCCATCACCTTGGCAGAAATCCGTGCTTTTTTTGGCATGCTACTTATCATTGGTCTTGCTAAAACAACCAGCATCTATGACTACTGGTCCACAAAGCCAACCTTCAGGAATAGCGTCATCTCCAAGACGATATCCAGGAACCAGTTTGAGAGGCTTTCTCGTTCCATTGGATGCTGCCCACTGGAAGATGACTGTGACAGATGGCCACAAAACACTGCAGAGGAGAAACAGCACTTCTACAACTAACGGATGAAGCATCCGCTCTACCCTCTGCAGAGTGTCTGGGATACCATTGTTGAGAAATGCCGCACAAACTTCAAGCCTGGAATTAATCTTGCCCTCGACGAAGCGATGATTCACTACAAAGGTTTCAAAGGCACTGTAAAGAAGTTTTTCATGCTAGCTAAACCCATCAGAGTAGGCTACAAGGTCTGTGCCCTGTGCGATTCAGCTACTGGCTACCTGCTGATGTCATACCACCATGTATGACATCAGCAAGGAGGCCATTCACCCATTCTTTGACTTATACCACCATGTCTTTTGTGACAAAATTTATACATCTGTTTAGTTGGCCAAGAAGCTACTAACCAAGTGCACCTATCTGACAAGAGCCATTCACCCTAACAGGAGGCATGAGGAACTCCCTTAAGCACTTTCATCGACTCCCATCAAAAACATAAAAAAACACCAATGGACCATGTACATGCGACAGATAGAACGACAAGCTCACGTATGCCATGTGGCATGATTCCAGCATCCTCAATATTCTGTCAAGCTGTCACCAGCTGTTCAGAAACAAGGAATTGGGATTTTGTACAGCGATGTTTTTCCATAGATGGAGAACCCCCAGCTGAGCATGATGTGCCTGCACCCAAGCAAGCGATTGACTACATTGCCAACATGGGAGGTGTCAAAAAGAACAATCAGCTACGGGCATACCACACCTGCACCCGCAAATCACAGATTTGGTGGAAACAGCTCCTGTTCTTCCTAATAGACAACTGCAGTGTAAATGCCTACATCCTGTACAAGTGTAGTGTACGATGACCTATGAAGCAAGCCCATTTCGTCATGGATATAGCCATGGAACTCAATGGAGGCTAGAGCAGCAGGTCATCGCTAGTACCCGCAAAGACAGCAAATGAATGCCCGCCCAGTTGCTCCAAACAACAGACCAAAACACCATCTTGTCAAGCTTGGAAAGAAGACCGATTGGGGCCACTAATGTGTAGTGTGTAAGGCTGCTGGGAAGATATGTGGAGGGCATTTGGGCAAGCGCAGTCCGAGCCACCAAAATTTTTTTTTAAGGCGGCGATGAAGACTTTTTCTGAAACACAGTCCAAGCCACAAAAAATATAAAAACATAAAAAGACCAGGAAGATTTTGTTTATCATCTTTGCCTGGCTTTTCAGCCCAATCTATTTTGGTAACTTTATTTTTAATTGTCTGGCTTTTCAGCCTATTGTGCACTTTTTTTTGAGACAGTACTTTTTACCTTTTTTTTTTCAATCTACTTGTCACCAAAAATGGCAATTTGGATCACCGGATGAGCTGAGCTTGCAACTACTGCATTTTTAGTTTGTCTTGCTTAGCGTATGCCTTGACTTTGCAAACAGGTGATTTAAATCCTTTATCTCACAAGACTGAGCTGATATTTAATGCTACAATTGGTTGCATATTCCCGCCAAATACTTCACATGGAAAAATGACTCAATTTTATTTGCGGTCATAACCTCAATCCTCTGATGTGTGAGTGTATAAAACTATCAAAGATCTATAATTCATTCACTTGCAAAGATGGACATCGTACTTAACATCAACTTGTTAGAGGCCCACATCCATGGTTCGAATAACCGAGTGAGAGAGATGGGTGAGACTCGTGAGACGGCTAACATTCTGTCGTGTTTGTCTACTCCATGGGCGATGGATTGTGTCAAGTATGGGGTGCCTGACCTGCGACCATCACCTATGCAGTCGGGATGCCACTGGGTGTACGATTTGCATTTGTAGACTCTTTCCAATCATGGTTATGAGTGTTTCAATTACACCATTCTATATATTTTTTTTTATTGTTTTTTTTCCCCTTTCTTTTCCTTTTCTTTGGCACACTGCTAACAGAGCTACCGAGTCTGGTGGCTAACACCACCTGCTGACCTGAGGGAACAGTCAATAACTCAACCCACCAACCCCCTCCCCCCAAAAAATAATAGTAAAAATGATCTTCCTTTAAGAGACAAAATTAACCATATTTTGTCCTCTTGCCACATTGAGTCAAAGTAAATGTTTCATCTGAAAACAGGAGGACAACAACCCAATTTGTTTCCTTAGAAAGATGTAAACAACTAAAAACAATAAGAGAGCTCCCACAAATATATGCCCTTATCCTCATACAAATAAAAAAAAAAAAAAAAAAAAAAAACATTTCATACAATAGAACACAATAAATTTACGTAACTTTAGGAAAATAAGCCAATTGGCGTTTAAGCCGCACATCATTGTTGCTCTAGTATCTAAAAAAATGTAATCTATAATCTCTAGGTTCTAATTTAACACAAGAAAACAATTCCTTCTGAAATTTGTAAATTTGTGAGATTTAGTTGTAGTACTGACCAAAACCAATTGAGTTTACAAGAAGGTATTCACCAAATCTCACAAATCTTAGTGTCTTTGTGAGAATTTAGTGGTTAATTTATCACAAATCACCGAGATATTGTGAGATTCAGTAATTAACTGTCAGTAATAAGTATTTATTGATCACTTACCACTAAAATCGGTGAGATTCTGTGTAATGTGGCTTTATTTTTACAATTTTTTAAAGCTTTTGTGAGATTCAGTTTTTCACAAACTTATTTCATTGTAAAATTTGTATGTGGGGTTAGGGTTTTAAATGAAGTTACCTTGTGATGGGCTTAACATTTCAGTGTCCAAGATGGCGCCAGAAGGATGCATGTTTTTGTTTAATGAACTTGTCTAAATCAATGTCAAGTTCATAATTTTGCTAAAAAAAAAAAAAAAATTTATGATATTTATATTTTGTGGCACATGATCTTAACTCATGATGGCAGTGGTTATACCCACTGTACCTATTATCAGGGACAAAATACTTTTGGGGCTACGGGGGCTATTTGAGCAATTCTGCAAAAAGTAGCCATAGTGCATTTTACCCAAGCCAAAAATTTCTCACGGGGGCTATTTTGTGAAAACTGAGGGCGAATCCCCCTTAGCCTCGTTTATTTTGTGCCCTGCCTATTATTATCTGAAAATTGTATGTGTATGCCAAATCGCCAGGGACAAATAACACTCTTTTTCTCTAAATGTAAATATTTTTTTTAAAACAAATTATCTGAAGATTTACATGCCAAATTTACCTTGTGTGTGAAATATGTTGCCCATCCAGGCCAATGTGTAAATAGCAATACCAAATGATGCAATAATACTGTTTTACCCGAAGAATTTATTTTTTTTTATACTACCATGAACATTGTACATGTAGACGTATGCCCAATATGCCATTTTAAATGAAATTCATCATCTCTCCAGCTCCAGACCAATTTGTAAATAATAATAATAATAATACAACCATTCTTATATAGCGCATTACACACAGAGTCCCATGCCGCGCTGGAGAAAGAACACAGAACGAGAAATACATGGAAATAGCAATACAATAGATTACAGGTTAGCATTATAGGCAATTTCAAATAAATGAGTCTTAAGATATGATTTTAAACTTGATCAAAGAGTTTGCAGTCTTGACATGCAGCGGAAGCTGATTCCATAAAGTAGGTTGCAGCAACAGAGAAAGTACGCTGGCCATATGTTTTGTGTGAAAGATTCAGTAACAAGTAATGATTGCGAGTTTGAACGAAGATTTCTAGAGGGTTTGTAAACGTGAAGAAGTTCTTGAAGGTAGAGAGGAGAACAGCCAGATACCCTTGTATGTGAGAAGAAGAATCTTGTAGCTATCCGTGCCGGAAGCTGATTCCATAACGTAGGTGGCAGCAAACAGGCAAAGTACGCTGGCATATATTTTGTGTTGAAGATTCAGTAATCAGTAATGATTGCGAGTTGAACGAAGATTTCAGAGGTTTGTAACGTGAAGAAGTTCTTGAAGGTGGATGAGCACATCCATATACACTTGTATGTGAGAAGAAGGATCTTGTAGATAATCCGGAATTTAACATGTAGCCAGTGCAAATCTTGAAGAACTGGAGAAATATGATCACGGGAGCGAGTTAGAGTTCAAGCCTTGCGCAGAATTTTGTATGCTTGTAATTTAAGGCGATTTGAGAGTCAGGAAGTCCATGAAGGAGGCTGTTACAGTTATCAAGGCGACATGTAACAAACATAACAGCTTTTCGTGGTTTGCTGATCTAGAAACGTGCGAATCGACCGATCTTGTGAAGAGCAAGTGATGCAGAGCGACATATGTTGTTAAGATGGATATCCAGCTGAAGGTTATTTTCACAATTACTATTACTCCAAGATTTCTAGCTTGTGACACAGAATCGATTTGAGAATCCCCATGAAAAACGATGGTTAAAAGGATGAATGATTCCTATAAGCGTGATGTAATGGTGAAGGACTTCCGTCTTGTCTTCATTGATTTTAGTTTTGTTTTGCGTAGACCATGCCTTGATGTCTTTGATGCATCGTTCAAGTCTGGGAATAACAGATCCACGCTGATCTTCTGTCAAAACAACAATATGTGTGTGGTGTCATCTGCATAATGACTTATTTATGCCATGAGCGGCTATTATGTACTCAGAGAGTGATGTAAAATAAGAATGACATGGGCCCAAACAGAGGCCCCGGTTGGCACTCCTCACAAGACATGGGGTGAAAAATTCCCATCTTTTATAACAACAGACTGTGAGCGATGTTTTAAAATAGATTCAAACCAGCTAATAGAACCATTATTCCAAATGTTTTCAGAACGACGTTTAAGCACCAAGATCTCATGGTTGATGGTATCGATGCAGCTGCATAACAAGGAGTATGACACAGTCTCCACTGCCAAGATATGGCCTTTGTATCTCCTACATGTAATATTATTTTTAATACCATGTCTTGCCCATTTTTGCCAAATTTCCTTGTGTTTAAAATTTTGCCAGTCGAGGCAATTTGTAAATAGCAATGCCACAGTTTGTTTTATTCTAACATTATTGGGTGTACCCGTACATCCTGTACGTCGACCTGGTTTCTTGATTCACAAGCCTCACTGGTAATTCTTACATTTTACGTACCTCACACCCACCGCCAAGCCCATTAAACGTAACAATACAACATGCAAATGCACTCCTCGTTGTTTTTTGCCAGCTGACCCTCCACGATAATGATCCTAAGACCTTCAGAACATCGTCAGGCTGGGGTTTGTTCAGAAAGTTTTACCGTCGTAAAGATCAGCTACATGTTTTTTGCATATTTTTGATACAGCTTCCAAATAGCAGGGCATATAGTATGTCTTGTAGTTGTGATGAGTGTGACTTTTTAACACAGTAGTGCAACAGTTCTAATATTTTTATTAATATGACCCTTGACCTTGGTAGTTGCGAACAGTTTCCTGCCAACTGGCTTGATTTCTTATTGGATAATCATGAAAATAAGCATGTTCATATGTTCATGCCCATTCTCTGGAAGTGAACTAGGAGGGCCCAGAGGCAGCGTTTCAACCACACTTAAAAAGTGCTATCATTTTGAAAAGAATCTTCTAAGATTGTTTATGAAATGCAATCTGAAAATGCAGTGGCATGTAACTCTGGCTTCAGCGATCTTGGCATCTCTCTTTATATATACCGTGTATATTTAGACATGCATCTCTACAATCTTCAGTTATTTTGGTATCATCTCTCTTCATATATGTAGTGTAACATATAGACATGTATCTCTCTCTTCATGATTTTGGTATCATCTCTCTTCATAATCGTCGGGTTGTATTACATAGTGCGGATGTTAACCAAATACATTTTTTTGTTTCTGATAAATCGCATTTGAAAATCGCGAAATCTCTAGAGGGTCCGTACCATCCCCACCTACTATTCAAACAATCAAATTGATTAAAACATTCATAACTGGAAATTTAAATTTAGCCAATATTCATGAATTCTTACTTGATAAAATGGTATTTCATACATTGGAAAAGTTCCATCACACCAAAAAATAAACGCCATCGGCTGATTAATGTTCATACATATGACGGATGTGGAATTTTCCCTATATCAAAGCGTTTTTCATCACCGTCATTATTGACAACTGCAATCGGCGTTTTCTGAACATCCATCAAACCACTTCGTCATTGCAAATCTAATCATTTTGGTTTATTACATAATGACTGGATTTTGATGGATTGCGCTTTTTCACCGCTTTGAAGTGTAAATCTAATATATATTTCTACTAATATCTCTACTTATACATAATTACATATTTTTGCTTGTGGCAGTTATAAATTTAAGATGGAATATATTACTAACAAATTGTAAAAAAATTTAAAAAAAGCTTGGTGGGAAACGAGTGGCATTCTTTGACAGAGGGTCAACATCCGTCCTATGTAATCCCAAAATCTCTGTTTGCACATTTCTATTAAGATTATTAATAATGAGTGCTTGCAAGGTTCGGCACTTGGCATGTTTAAAGATTTTTGGTATTTAGTACCACTTTTTCCCTTAATTCGTAATTATAAATCACTCATCCTTCATTATGTACTCACCCGACGATGTCTAATGTTACATTGTATACATGTATTGCTACAATCTTCAGTGATTTTTGGTATCATCACTCTTCATATATATCTATATACATTACAATGTAACATTTAGACATAAAAATACACCTGGCACCAAAAAGTATCTCAGGCATGTTTTCTTCTTTTCTCATCATTCTTGTGCCAAAGTCAAACCTTTTTGAAAGTTTTCGAAAACATTTTGTTGCTTATGGCTTGCTCTTTCATTTAACACCTCGCTTGTAAAAAACGTGCAAAAAGGTCTGTAGATAGAGGTACCAAAAGACGCAAACAACCCCACAACCGAAACGTTGCAATTTTTGGATTTTTCAATGGTCCCTGTGGTGTGTTCACTAATAATACTTGTGTATTTATTTTACACAAGAAGTTTTCCGACGAATGAGCGAGAAGCCCTTGCAATTTGATTGTGGTCCGCGTGTTCGTGTCCCAGTACACTGCACTGTCCGCATTGAAAAAATCCAAAAACTGCAACCTTTGGCTTTGGTGGTTTGCGTCTTTCGGGGCCGTTCTATCTCCAGCCATTTCTGCACGCTTTTTACATGCCATGTATTACTGAAAGAGCAAGCCATAAGAAACAAATGTGATTTCGAAAACTTTCAAATGGTCTTACTTTTGCACAATACTGATCGAAAAACAGCCGAGATCACTTTTGTGCCAGTGTATATCTCTACATCTTAAGTGATTTTGGTGTCTCTCTCTTCAAATACCAGTGTAAACATTTACAATGAAAGGGATCTATATTTCAGCTGTTTTTACATTAACCTTACAGGGTTAACCATGCTCACAATTCACAAATTCACCTAGATTTTTGTGGCATTAAGAACGTTACCGATACGTAAAACACTTGAAGAACACTAGTGGCACACCACTGGGGAAAAACTTTTTTAATGTTTTCAGTACTTTTGGTCGGTGATTCTAATTTTCCAGATCATAACTGCACTAAGCCACGTCCCACCTTGTGGAGAAAGGAAACTGCTGTCTCTTTGTGTTTGTATTGAATTTTGTGAACGAAACTTACCTTGTACAAAATGCTCATTCACCAAGGACACATTTCAGTGGTTATACTTTCACAGCTTCACATTACTTACGTTGTGTATTCTGAGTATCACAAACAGCACAGCCACCCTAAATTTAGGTGGTTACCTTTCTGAATACACTAGTGAATTTAAGTTACTGCCCTGTGCCATGGGTATTGAACTTCCTGTTTCAGTGTCTATCCATGACCACCCCCTACTTTTGGACAATTTTGAGTCTCATTACTTGATTTATGCAGTTCTATGCAGGGGGTTGTGACCATTTATGTTGTGTCGTGCCTACCTCAAAGTGTATTTTGCCTGTAGCACCAATATAAACAAAACAAACACAGACATAGTAGGATTTTAGTAGAGTCAAATGCTGTGCACCCAAAGTAGTTTGCTCGCCATACTATTGTCATGGGGCGGTTGGTATTTACAAATATGGAGTTTGTTGCTTCAGTGGTGTAACTAGAGGGTGTTTTGAATCAATCCCATGATGCATAGCATGTGCCTATACCACACATGTCAGTACTTAGGATCAATCTTCCCAAAGTTTTAAAAGCACAAGATATTTAATATCTGCAAAAAATTCCCTAATAACTAATGCTTGTGGGTCTTAAAATGACGTTAAAGTCAGGGGTTTTTTATGTTTAGAATAGGATTTTTTATATGTGCTCACATGAACCCTATTGAGATGAAATTTTCCCACAACTGGTGCAATGTGGATTGCCCTCCAAACACCCTCTGGGTGTAACTATGGGGATGCTTAAAAGCCACTTAACCTCAAAAGCCAGTATTTTGTGAGGTCATCGAAAATTCTCAATTTCCGGACAGTCCCAATTGGCCAATTACTACTGCTATTTATTATCTTTGGCTAGTATTGGCTATAACACCATCCAAAATATTTAGGTTTTCAAAAAAAAAAAAGTTTTTCTCCTGGGGTTGAAGGGAATTATAACTTCACATGCAGAAACTTACTTTACATAAGAATTACTTTATCATGACAAATCATCCACTCGCATTCAAAACAAAGCTCAAACCAAGCCAAATTAAATCTAGCAAAGAAATAGGTAACCAACAACACTGTACAATAGAACCTCTTGAGCCACATTCAGTTGAATTATGTTAATTAAAGTGTGTGTATCCGATCCGTTCCTTTTTGCATTTTCTTCACCCAGTACAGCTATTCTTATCATACTCTGATGCACATATACCGAGTAAATATAAAATTGGGTCTCAGTTTAAAGAAATAAATTATCTATTCGATGATATCAAATTTGCGCTATTAAACTGAAGCAGTAGATAGTTATAGGCCAAAAATCGAAAAGTGGACTTTTTTTGGTAAAAGTGGACCTAACCCACTAAAAATGGTCCTTTTTTGGACTTTTTGAAATTTTAACCACCAAATTTGGACCCGTGGCAAAATTGCTCAAATTTTGGCCTGTTAGCAAATGTTTGAAAAGTGTGGACCATTTTCCCCTTTTGTTGGAATTTTGGGGGGTGCAACCTCGCAAACCGCACAACCCCCCCCCACCCCCCCTCCCCCCCCCCCCCCCCGCTGGCTTGTTGTCGTGTCCCGCATCTACATCCATGTTTTCTTTCTTCTTCTTCTTCTCCGATTCAAGATCCAATGATTACATTACATTCTTCACAGCTTGTAACATATTTCACTCGCTGAACCTTTTGCATGCACTACACTGTGGGAAACAGGACGGATCTGATGATTTGATGGTTAAGTAGGATTTGACTCATATCCCTGGGTGCATAGTTTGAAATGACATATCTAGCATCATTCACATCATGCAACTTAGATTGTCCATACATTGAGCAGGGAAAGTTTTCAAGGGTATCAGACACATCTTCGTCAACAGTACGAGCCTCTCCCAATGACCAGTGGTGGATTTAAGAGTCAGCAGCTGCCTGACAGGTTGGGCCAATCTAAATATTGCTCCTCGCCCCCCGCCCCCCCCCCCCCCCACACAAAAAGGGAAACAGACAGCAAAATAACGGCCACAGTGTTTCTTTGTATTTATAGGGGGCCCAGTGTCCTTTCACATCATCTTGGGCTAATGTAGGACACTGGGTCCCACACAACTTTTTTCCTACCAAAATGCGATGGGCCCAGGATCAAGAGCAGATTTTCAATTATTTCTTCACCCCCTCAGACACCCCCTAGTCGCACAAAAGTGCGACATTGCGTCATTTCGCGACCCAAAAGGGCCTCACCTTAAGCTGCTGTCAGGGCCCTTCTCCTTAAATCCACCGCTGCCAATGACTGAATGCTGATCAATATTGCCCATGTTTTGCCATAAGCTGCGGTATATTTGGTAAATGCGTGTAATCCGGACAATGCAGCATAAATACTGTTTGCTAAAGATGAGATGTCAATTATAGTATCTGGTGTTAGCTGTTCCTTCATCCATCCAAATTGCAGCAATAAACAGGTGCAGCAGCAGTATGAATACAAATGTATTACTGGTGGCTGTTGGGCATTCTCAGTAATGATTTTCACATGGAACAGGGTGCACGTGTCCACTTCATGATGGTCACATCTCAAGTCTTGAACAACTCTCGTTCACAACTTTATAGATATAGCAGACCTTGTCAGGGGCTAGGTATAAAGTGTGATTTGCTAGTGTTGAAAATACTCATCCGCTTGCCATTCCATTCCTTGAAGGCCACTGATAACTAACACTTGTGGAAATCTGAAGGCCTCTTTTGCCCTGCACCAACGCTCCCTCGTGGTCCTCCCGGGATGCCCCTTTCTTCCACGATTGGAGGCGCATCAAGCCTGTCGCATATGATGTGTACTGAATCTGCAAAGTAGCATGTTCGTTCCAATACTAATTTAGCAACGCCTTTCTCGTCGAAAGAGTGTTCCTATTCCTCAAGCTCATCAAGGTTGACTGAATCATGAGGGCTTTTCAAAGCGTTCCATTTTTTCTTTTCGTGCATGGAGAAATTCCTCACACCATTTCAGCTCCTTTGTCTTCAAAAGTAAGAAGAGCAGTGGCAACTTTGCCTGATTTGAGGTTGCATATAGAACAGCTTTCAACATTCGTTTCACTGGAATGAGCATGCTCCTTTGCCGATTCAGTACCACTATGTGCGACAGCTATGATGCATCTCTGAGCATCAAGGATCTAGAAAGGGTGTCCCAATGAGACAATGAGAGAGTTTTCAGGGTTAGTGGTGCAGGGCAAAAGAGACCTTTAAAATTCCACAAGTGTTTGTTTTCAGCGTCCTTCAAGACAGTGTTAATTTCCCAGGTTTCTTGCTCGGGAATGGCAAGTAGGTGTTTCAACAAGGAAATCGCACTGTATATATCTAGCCCCTGACAAGGGCTATATCATCAAAGTTGTGAATGGTAGGATGACAGGACAAGGACCCTAGTGTATTTTTCTGCACGAGAAAACCATTGTTATTAGTTTCACACCTCAAGATATACTGCCTATACTCTCATGTACAAAACCACCATCAAGAAACTCACATTTCTTCACTATTATGCGAATGGTACCTTAAATGTAAGGTTTTCTCAGCAGAACTTGGTATTGTTAGCCTGCCAAGAATAGCAATTGCAAGGATTGACCAGCATCCCGGTGAGAAATCCGC